>JADDOH010000739.1:0-48885 GCA_016648135.1 Agrypnia vestita | reverse complement strand
CCGAATAGAGCCGAGTGCAATAAAATTTATTAACCCTTGTCGCTAAGTGCGGTATTCCCAAACCGACAAGACCTTAAAATATATTCAAGCTAGAAGAAACATTATTTTTCCTTACTTTTATTAGCCAGCTTAAACGCCGACTTAATTGCATTCATTGTTCTTTCCGAGGAAAAAGGTTTGTTTGTCACACAGCTGTGCACACGTGCAGTAGGTACAAGCCTGGGGCGAAAGCCCCGCTAAAAGGCCCGCTGGTCATAAAGTTACTTAGGAAATGTGGATTCGCGTCATTTTTCACCGTCGATCTTATGGGAATTAATCCTCTACGGTAGTGATAACTATGTCAAACTAACGCGGAAAGTATTCTGCTTTCCTCGTTAGTTGACTTAAATCGCATTCTAGAGTCGCTACTTGAGCAAGTCAGATAGCTCTCGTCTATTTGTTTTTATCTATGGCATTCTTTAATGTTTTTGTTTACCTGTCATCTTGTAATAGCAACGAGTGCTGTATTGTCAATAATTTTTAATACTTTTACCAGGCATTTAATTTCGTTTATATTTATCTTCTGTTTTAAACATAATGAAATAGTTTATTCTAAGAACTACAGTATCAAAATTATATGCTTAAATATGTACTAATAAACGTATTAAGGCACCAAAAACTTAAAAGGAATGTATTTTTCAATGTCTTCAGTAAACATTGAAAAATATATTCAGTTCGGTAAAGATACATGCATTGACAGGTAAATAAGTATGTATATAGTTTTCAGAATAAAATTAATGTAGGAAAGGATTTTCATTACCTACAATATCCAAAAGCAATATATATTTTCTATGGAGCAACTGAAGGTAAAAAGAACAAATTTCAGTACATATATCTTGATCATTCTCAGAAGTTCCGTTCTGGTAAGATACTCGATGTGAGTGAGGATTGTAAAGTAGAGACAAGTCATGGTTTGTGGCATTGGATAGGTCAATGGAGAAGATCGCGGAAAGATGACATGTGATGGAATTTTTTGAGGTTGAAGATGAAACGGATACATTAGTTTTGAAGGCCTTCCAGTTTGTTGAGATACTCTACATTGACATCCAAATTGACACACATTAGCATAATCAAACGAGAAAAAGTTGTGATTGCATAATTGTTATTTTACAGTGAATTTCATTCAGGGCTTGCTCTGTTAAATACTTTTGTTGACATGTGAAATATTATGTTCATGCCATGAAGTATCTGCACCAAATAGAACTATTGTTGGAGATAAATTATTTGCTATTAGATATGTCAATTATTTGACTTCAATGAGTTTGTATATTCAATGTTAATACTGCTAAGCAATATTCTCCATTGATGTTCAAAATGTCAGTGAGAAAGATGTGTCCGACACTATTAAAAAATTAATAAACATGCATTATACTCATTCTCGTGGTCCAGATTTCATTCCAACATTTCTGTTAAAGGGTTGTGTGGAACTAATAAAAAAATCTGTTTGTTTTTTGTATAATCTTTCCATTACTACAGGGATCTTCCCGGAAACATGTCAAAAGTTACTCCAATATATAAGAGTGGTTCTATGTCATCTGTAGAAAACAACAGACCTGTACCTATTTTTTCTGCACCAGCTAAGGTATTTGAAATTATAATAAGTAGAATCGTCGCTTCCCGAAGAGAGACATTTATAATTGATGAACAGCACGGACTCAGGAAAGGGCGCCCGGTTGAGACAAATCTGATGGTTTTCACGAATTATGTAACGGAAGCACTGTTAATTGTTAATATAATGATTTCACCAAGGCTTTTGATAGTCAACCATGATGTATTATTGAAAAGGCCGTATGATATTGGTTTATCGGCTAAAATTAATGGCAAGCTACCTCCAAAATAGAAACCCAGTTCATCTCCTACGGTCTATTCGCTTTAGATTGTTTCCATACGTTCTCGGGTGTCTCTATTTGTTTTCTATTTTTATTAATAATATGAAAAATGTAATTTTAAACTAGCGCTTCCTGTTACATATTTTATACTATTATATACTAACATAAATAAAAAAAAATTAAAATGTCTTAACACAAAGTTAATGCTTTAATTATTAAAAATATTAAGTTTAACCACAAAAACATCCAAAGTATATAGATTATTTTTTAAAAGAGTAAATATAAACGTTCTTTCGTAGAAATCAATCATTGTGATGTATAAAATAAAACAAATCATTTCTGGTATATATAAACAACATTTTAAAATAATATTGTAATAATAATATTGAAGGAAATCTATATTATTAAAAAATGTATATACATTAAAATAAAAACAGCGTAGTCAGTAAGATTAGGAGGTGAGCTGTATCTGTATCGTGCCACGGTTTCCTGTTTTGTCTGCACTCACCGCTCTTGTTCTAATTTAGCTGGTGAGCGGATAGATGTTTTTATTCAAATTACTTGTACCTTTATTTAACTGATGTGACTTAATTTTTGTTTTGTTTTTTATTCGGAAAATTACAGCATTAAAATGATATGCATGTATTTTAATAAAATATATACAATTTCTAAAATAGTGTCTTTACTCTAGCGTGATATTGTCCTCTGCAGTTTCATTAATTAGCTCAAGGTTTTTCAATAAGGATCAATAAGGTAATGGGACCTTTAGCACAATTACGACTGTGAATTGTGATGACAGCCCTCGTAGTCCAATGGGCATGAAACTGGCCTCCTTTTCCGAAAGTTCCGGGTTCGATTCCTGGTGAAGTCACAATACAACACATGTGTGATTAACTCAAGCCTGGAGTGTTTTGTGATGTGTTTCGCTGCAGTTATTGGGCCCTACAGCCTGTTGCAGCTTAACAAAAAAATACTTACCACTGTACTGCCGAGATACTACTAGCCGGACATGAAGTCATCAATATATTTAATATGTACATCAAGAATGTTGAAGTAATTCCTCCCACGTGACACAATAGCTAATAATCGCAGTATGCAACATGATATTTAGGTAAATAAATAATTGAAATTATGGCACTTATTACGACCCACGTATTAGATATTTTTACGAATTATAAATGGAAATATATCGCAAAGTGGAAGAAAAGATAGGTGTATAAGGTGATATGTCATTTATTTCATTTGTGTATATCATATGATTTACTAACCAAAGTATTATTTTGAGCTTCAAAAATTATAATAAAATGTTCATGTCTTAACGTTATTAAGATGAAAAATCACATAAATGTATAATAGATATTGCAATAGTAAAATTCAAAAATAGTACTTCTGAACATATATATTTCAAAAAATTTATTAACAGTAATATGAAATAATAAAGCAACATGATTTATTAATAAATAATAATTGAGAAAGAGAATTAACTGATATAAAGAAAATGTATTTTTTCATTAACGCGGTGACAGGGAAATAAGTATTTATACAGAACAGAGCAAAAAAAAAGTTCTACCAATTCACTAACAAAAGAAATGTCAGTACAGAGTGAAAAAAAAATACAAAAAAGGGACAAATTCAAAACGCAAACATACAAAATGCAAATGTATGAAATAAAAATGTTATTTTCTCACGTTATAAAATAAAAATCATCTGATGCGATGGCTATGTTGTGCAGAACTGCACAAGCAACTATGATGTTAGTTGTATTTGTGAGGTTTTTGTGGAGTTTCCTGCTCAAGCACGGAAATCTCCTTTACCAAACCCCAAATAACCTCTCCACAACATTTCTTGTCGCTATTTGTGACCTATTATAATGTTCCTCAGCATTGGTTATTGCATTTAAGTTTGTTGTGATTGGCGAAAATAAGTAGCTCGTCTGAGCACACCCGCTGTTACCGGGGAGGATGCCTGAGACCGTTCCTTCTTCAAACTTCCTACGACAGCTGCTATTATAGAAAATTCTTGAGTCGTGTGCGGAACCCGGCCATCTGGGAAGAATGTCAAATATTTCCATCCTCGGACCGGACACTACTTGCACATTCAGCGAGAACCACTCTTTCCTATTCCTAAATATTTCCCCTCTGGCTCTCGTAGGGTTTTTGATGGTAATGTGGGTGCAATCAATGCATCCCACCACTCCTGGAAATCGCGCTTTTTGATAAAATAGCCCTCGGTTTTCACATAGGACCTGGGACGACCGAGGGAATTTAACAAAATTTTTGACTTGCTGTGCCAATTGACGGGAAATGGTTCGCACGATTCTGCAAGAAGTTGGCTGGCTTATTGCGGCTTACAGTCTGAAAAAATATGTTATAGATAATTGCCAATAAAATACTTTAAAGATTGTGTTGTTTTGTTTCTGAAGTCCCCATATTTAGAATATTTTGAGTTTGTCCAAATTTTAAGAACAGTACTGGATTTTTTGTCACAGTGACATCATTAATCAATCAATATACTATTGATTAGACTTAATAAACATGGTATTCTATCATGGGTGGATGGTGAATGTTACATTGTGTAAAGTGATCATTCAAGCTAGCCGTACGATAGGTCGTAAGCCCTATGAACACCCAAAGACTTCCATACCTACTTCCCCATAAAAATATAATTTCGTGTCTGTGAGACATCTATAAAATATTCATTCCCCATATTTACCTGAAAATTTCGCGTCGCAAAAAAACGCAGCGCTACCGCAATTTGTATGATGGGAGGAATCGGTAGGCCTCGATTGGTAATAACACTGTGATTTGGAAACAATAATGGCATTATTGTTTCCATCACTGTCGACTTTTCCAGCCGAAACCTCATTTTAAAATTTTGAGAACTGTAAAATTCAACGGGATTCTCAAAATCCCGCAAATACCGTCGTATTGCTACCGGCCTATTCATCCTATCTATTTTATCGAGGTATTGAACATAATACTCCGTAAAACTACCGTCCAACAGGTCAAAATTCGCCATGATTATAATAAATTCAACTTCAGTAAAATTTAAAGGAAGGTATCAAGCAGCTTTCAACAACTGTCAAAAAAAGTAGATATTTGGCCGGTTTCCTTACAATAATGTCAATAATGCGCATGCGCACCGCTAAGCATTGACTGTGAAATGAAGAACCATAGAAATTTCATACCCAATTGTAAGGTGGACACATTCCTTTCGTTTGTCGAGGCGTGTGACGTCATAACGAATATAGATTTGACTCTGACTACAAATTACATTTTCGAGTGGTCCCTTAAACCTTAAAATCGTATAAGTATTGACTCTGTATTCGGGCCTATATGTTGTTCTTCAAAGCTGTAGTCGTTGTTATCGATAATTATGTCTCCGATTTTATTGGTTAATTGAGTGGTAATATTATTATTATGGACTTAAACGAAGCATTCGGTGAATAAATCAACCACACCTTGAGGATTGTTAGCCGTTTTACCATTATACTGCATTGTGGTAGGAATACCTGACACTTTTTTATTCAAAATTTCTGAGAACATAAAGATTATTTGCGACTTTATTATTACAGTTTGTTCAAAGTTGTTAATGCACTTATTAAAGCAATGTTTTGATAAATATTTTATTTTATTTCCTAGTTGGTAGAAATTTAAGAAATAATTTACCTAACGAGTTATTTTATACTTTTTATGCGAGAGTTTTTTGTTTCTTATCATTTCAATTAATTATTTTGTAAACCATTTAGGGTACAATTACATTTTGTTACATGGATAAATAATTTGATCGCTTTGTTGATGATTTGGTAGAATTGGTCTATTAAATTGATTGATATCTTTGCATGTCTGTAAAAATTTCTAATCAGTACATGATATAAAGTCATTGATTTTGGAAAAGTCTGCTTTGTGAAAGTTTGAAACATCATTTGTTCCAATAATGTGAGTGATTTGAATAACATGATATTTATTGGGTGACATTTATCGGCCATTAAAATATTGTCGTAAGCTTGTAGAACCTGAACATTTTCGGAGTTCGTTAGTACGAGATCGAAGAGACGACCATCTAACATAATTCACCTAACGAAGTTTTAAAAACCATAACATCTCAATTAATTCGTGCGCACTATAATTCATGACACTAGTATATGTTTTATCGTTACTAATATCCCATTTAGTGTACGGTGGATTATAGTCTCCAGTAAGAATAATCGTAGCATCAGAATATTTTGTTCTTATAGCTTCCACGTCTTGAAAGTGTTAACTTCATATGAGTAGGTCAGAAAGAGGTGGTATACATGTCCAAAAAAACTAAACTAAACTAACCATTACGCCGTTTCTCCGCAGGGGTAGGCAGAGAAAATTGAACGCCACACTCTTCTATCCTAGCACACCACTTTTGCTTCGGCCACATTCATACATTATCTCATACAAGTTCTACGGTTGTTGCGGCTTTTAACAGAGCCATCCTCAAACACTTGTTGTATCTGATCACGCCAGGTCTTTCGCGGACGCCCTCTATTTCTGTTCAACACTCGCCTCATATATTTTCTAATGATGATTTTTTCTTTTTTATATGATACTAAAATAAACAGTTATTCAATATTGGTATAAACATTTTAATTTCTTCGACGATTACTTTTGGATAACAGTATGACGTGCTAACACACAGACCATGCTCTCGCTGTCTCTGATTTGCTCTTTGTCTATCACTAACACTCTAGGACAATGTCGTTTTACCCACATTCCAATAATTTCAATGAAACTGTTCAATATTCGCATTCGCGAGAGTTTTATCTCTTCTATATCGAAGAGTTGTGCAGTAAGCACCCTGTTTAAAGTGTCTCAAAAGAATCCACTTAGACGTCAGTCACGTAGAGGCTGGACAGATTGCGATAGTGTCTGCAAGTGTAGGTACCAATTTCTTGTACTAGCCTGTGTAATTTTGCGATGGACTTTGATTAAAACAGGCAAATAAATATTGCAGAATATTAATAAAAAAATCATTTTGGATTTTATAATTTTATAATACAGACATACATTTTATACGCTTAAAAAATATTGTTTCCTTATTTTCTTATTTATTAAAAATAGATATGCGAACACGGAATACGTGTCGCATCAATATTGTTACCAATCTCAAATTAAGTCAAAAGCCTGTGCTTTGAAAATAGGACTAACATGTTGGCGTCCTGAAATGGAGCTTGAATCACCGACTTCCAGATCACTAGGTGAACGTCATACCCACTACACCAACAATCTACTCACATACGTATGTAATTTAACAATTACAAAATGAGTACTTCAAGGAGATACGTCTTCATAATACTATAGACATTACTTCAAAGGATATTTATGGATGGACCAAAAGTGTTCACAAATGCTACAGAAGATATATTTATTTATACAGAAGATAAATTTAAACGAGAATCACAAGGACTGAATATAATTTAATAGGTAAAGAATAATACATCTCTGATTTTCAAGTGATATTGAGTGTTGCATGCTCTCGGCTAGGCTAAAATATTGATGTTGAAAACGAAACTGTTGGTAAATTAACAAATTAATATAGAACCAAGAACAATATCAGGTATTGAAATAACCAGGAAGACAGAATCAATATTCAATAACTAAGAATCTAGAGGCCTAAATAAAGAATGCAATCTTGAATGCGGCTTACATTCTTGTTAATTGAAAATATAAAATTTATTTTAAAAATCGAATTATCTCTGTCCGGTGGTAAGGTTTTGCGCGACCGACTCGCCTGGTCTTGCTTCTTGTAATGCTGGGACGCAAGGCCGGGCGGAGAGGACGCTTTAGCATAAAATAATGCCAACCAGGCGGCGAATGTGTTGGGCTGATATGGACGCTTCGGCGCATAAAACAGCCCAGGGTATGTGGTGGGTCACCTTCAATGTCCGGTGGTAATTCATTAACTTCCACTGAATGACCTCTAAAACCTCCATATATGGTAGAGATTATAAACGGTGGAGAAAGATGGACACAAAGTGGAGACTTCGTTCTGGTACAATAAGTGTTGGTTAACCTCAAGCTTCGAATCAGAAGAACGACGGGATGAAGAAAGAATGATTGGCAATACTTGGGATCCAGAAGTAGGGAGACATAAGACGATGATCCAAGAAGATTTTTTTGCGGCATAATTTTTATAATAAAATAAGTTGCGATGCGCCTAATAATTAAACAAATATTACCTCTGTATTTTATGTGGAGTATAAAAGCAAAGGCAGCAATATAATAAAATAATTTGAAGTCGCAGTCGTTGAATTCAGTACATTAATTTATAATGTACTGAGTTCGAGATTTTTAAATATTGCCTATAAAATTAACAGAAAACATGATTTTAGAAGGGATAGATACATAAAATCTATAATACAGAACATTCTTAATTAGTAATCCTTTGGTAACTCCAATACATTTTTTTTTTGATATTGCTGCCATTATTTTAATACTCTACATATGTAATGTATCTACACAGTTATTGTTAAGTAGCAAAAATTTTAATTTTGTGAATAAAAATTTTTTTTTTAAATTTTGTCACAATAAAATTTTTTGGTATTGTATTTTGTTTTGACACAAAGAAAATTAAAAATCGACAATTAAAATGATCTTAATCATTTATAATATTGTTAGTTTCGTATTTCATTTGGATTGTTTTAATACCCTCCTGAGCCGTGAATTAACCAAAGTCCATGAAAAAATATCCAAAGTTCTCCGAACTAAAAAATTTCTCGACAATGAGTTTTCCCAAGAAGCAGACTATTTTTCCAAGCGGCTGTTAGGAGTTATGCGGGTGATTATAGTTCAATGGTCCAGGAGAGTTTTCTCTCTCGAGTATTTTAACCCTAATATGTGAAAAGTTGCAACATTCCTGTTTGGATTGTGGGCGGGAGGGTACCTAACGGGGATGGAAGTTTAAGGGTTGCAGGGAATTATTGCGCTCGAAGCTGTAAAAGGCTATTGCTTTATCACGTAAATTTTAGCAAAAGTGATAAAGCCATCTAAACTGAAATTCACTTGTTCGTATCGGTGATCGCTTTTTAAAATATTTTCTTTATTCAAAGAATGCACGAGTATAAAATTGTACAAGGATGAAGGTTTTTTAGGCGAGGAGATCGGGTCACAGCGGAAGAATACTTCCCCTCGCATATATTCAAGATACATTTATACTAAAGTTAAACTATATGTTATTGCGTAATAAAGTCATCCTGTAAACGTTGTTATTTTATAATTTAATTTTTAAATTTAAAAAAAAAAGAAAATATTTTTCCAATATTTATCAAAGGGTTTTAATCTTTTCACTAGCAGGAAAGCAATCGGCTTCGCCGATTGCTTACTGCTAGGCCCTGCGGGCGGCTATTGTGGCCGCTTCGCGGCCAATGACGGCCGCTCCGCGGCCAGCGATGGCCGCTGCGCGGCCCATTGTGTTTGCTGTGCAGCAAACACAATTGTTTACCTATGAATACGTAAGCCGCTTCGCGGCCAATTGTATCTGGTAAATTTCCATTTTTGCTATTGTGGCCGCTTCGCGGCCAATGACGGTCGTCCCGCGGCCAATTGTGTTTGCCCTGCAACAAACACAATTGTTTTCCTTACTGTTACAAAGTTAATAGAATTTGATAATCGGCCGTATTCTGAAGTAAGCAATATTTTTTTTTTGTTTCTTGACAGTTACTGTATAACATTGTGATGCTGTCAACTTTGAGTTTTTAAGTTTGGCTGGTCTTAAAATAATGAATTCATCAACATTGAGGAGAAAAAAATCAGGTTTTAGTGTCTATGGTAGCTGTCAGTGACAGAAAATTTCAGTGAAAAAATCAGGTTTTACTGTCTATGGTATCTGTCAAAAAATGAAACAGCTCTCGAATTCTTATTTGTATTTATTTTTATCGATAAAATTACAGCGTCTTATTTATTAATAAATTACATAGCATTTTAGTTTAATGATTATTGATAAATGAATGTATTTTAAAAATATATCATTTTGTAGTCCATTTCAGACCATCATACTCAATACTATCCACAGAATAAAATGTAAAGATTGGACCTTCTAAACGCCCGAGTACATTTTCGTTAACCAATCGACCATGTTCATTCTTTGGACACAATATCGCTTGTTTACTCATTAGGGAACATACACTATAGAATGTACTTCGTTATATATGCTTTGAGCAACATTTTGACTTCCACTTTCATTTGGAATAAGCACTGATGACGCATACTTTCCTTCCACATGAGGCAGCTTCCATCGCCTAAATCTAAAAGCCACTGTGTAAATGAATTTTCACCTTCTAAAGCGCGGACATTAGTTTTCAAATTTAAAATAGTAAAAATTTTCCAATGTTGGCTGTTTTTAATAGATGTCGCTACTAACTGACCGCGAGCAGCCCTTCGAGAAACTGGTAGAATTTGTCTAGTCGCCGCCCAAAATAATAACTTTATTGCCAAAAATATCATTATTACCCATTATATCGTGCAGAGTATGTTCAATTATATCTAAAGCTATAACTGGCGCCATCGGTGCTTCATCCCAGATGATAACATCAGCTGCACTTATAATTGCACGGTTCTTGGATGTCACTCTGCATGTTGTGTTATTCTATAAATCAAGAGGTAAATTAAAAGCCATGTGATATGTACGTCTACCTGGTAATAAAATTTCTGCTATTCCTGTCCAAGCAACAGATAAAACTTTCTTAGATCTTCCTCTTAAAGTATGTATAATAGTCTTATAAAGGAACGTTTTACCTGTGCCACCAGGACCGTCAATAAAGAAACATTTTTTTGTTTCAGGTACATTTGAAATGTTTTACTTAATATACTGTCGAAAGCACAATGTTGTTATCGATTGAGTTTTTCAGCCATCTCCAACCCTAAAGAACTTTCTAATGCTAAATTAATATCAACCACTTCATTATAAGTATTGCTGTAATCTGGTCCCGGCAAACCCTGTGATGTGCAAGAAGAATTTTCATTTATTAATGCCTTTTGAATATACAAAAGGGAACAATTTTGTGCAATTTCTGCAGTAGCACCTTGACGACTAAAGTCTTCTGACATCAAATCTTTGAAATCGTTCCACAGCTGCAACGGATCTGGTGGGAGGCGATGAATCATTAATAAGACAAATAGGTCACGAAGAGCTTTGGGCATCATATACGTTGAAGCTTCAGCCATGCAACGCTGCCATTCTCCAATATCATCGATGAGTCCTAATTCTCGTACTGCATCACGAAATGTAGGAAGTAGACAACCATTATCAGTCCGCAAAAATTCAAAGGACGTAGCGCCAGTCACTTGTAAAAGAATAAGTCTTAAATGGTATAATTCTATATTTCTAGGAGAAACGGGGGACATGCGACCAATAATCTTGTCCCCGCCACATTGCCTCTTCTTCCACTGCTTATTGCTGGAAAAAACATAGAAATTAGTTAAATCCTGATACTTAATATTACATGCCTCTTTATCTTGTTGGTTAAGTTTAAACCATGCAGTTAATGTTGTATTATTTGAGGCTGTAGAGTCCAACCAAATTCACCTGATGGAAATAACAATGGAAAAACCATCGGATCTAAATGTTTTCATAATACGCTGGACACCTCCTACATTCTTAGGGTGAACAGCAACATCTACGTTTGGCGGTAACCTACCTTCGTAATCTGCTACATACACAATGACGACTTCGTTATTATTAGATGGAGCATTATACCTTCTTTGGTCATCTAACGAAGAACGCGTAAAGAGTAGTTGAATATTCCGCATCTGGCCCCCGTGCTCTGCAACTATAGATTCATCTTCCTCAACCGCTTCTTTCAACCTTTTGCATTGGAGAGCATATGGACTTACACAACGGATGACATTATCAATAGTTTCCATTATATTTTGTTGACATCTAAGGTTAGACGGATGGCTCATACGTACCCTGACTGCTTCATCCGTATCGTAAACATATAGTTGCGCATATGCCGGCACCTCTCCATCACTCTGCAAACTTCTATGATATACTTCACCTGAAATTTTTAAACAATACGGAAAGATGCAAATGCATTAGCACAGTTGTACTGTCGAATAAATTCCTTAAAATTTTTAGAAACATTACTGTTTTCTTCTGGATATTGCGGCAGTATTTGCGGGGATATTTTTCCATTGTGACAACAGCTATGAAGTAACTTACCCTTTTCAGCACCAAAATGAACGGCTTTGCAATGATTGGCACCTAAAATGTTAATGGCCCATTTAAAATAAGATGTCGCATTTCTTCCTTCAGCATATACTCTTTGCCTAGCATTTTTACGTTCCCGCTGGTCAGCATTCCTTCTTTCACATTCCTCTTCTGTTATGTTTGACACTCTACGTCTGGCATTTCTTCATTCATATTGTGAACTCGAATTGCATTATCAAATTGCCGGTTTATGATGTTGAGTCTTCCACCGGAATTCTGAAAAATAATAATTTTTATGTATAAATACGGAGAAAATGACACGTAAAATGACATTCGCGCCACGCGCTGTGAGACTTTTGAGGTTATATGAGAGATGTTTATGAATCTAAGGTTAAGTTCATATTGCAGTTTAAATAAAATATAAAGCGTAATAAATGTTTAATAAATAAAGAAAAGCGTAAACTTATACTTACTGTCAATGTCATAAAGCGTCATTCTGTGGTATGGCCAGCACAAAAATTCGTTGACTGCAATTACGTTGGCTGTTTTGAATACACGGATTCCACGAAAATATTTTAAAAAATCTATAAATTCCGATATTTTAATTTTCGATAATTTGGATTTGGATGTTTTTTGATATCAGTTTGTTCGTATTCCTATATTTTTTAATCTTTTTAATGTACTCTAAAATGTTTTTTTTTAAACTGGCAACATAAATTATCCGTATGCAGAAACGTACGACATTGGTTGGAGTAATTAATATATAGATTGTAGTGATGATCCAACGTTTTAATAAAAAAAAAACAAAAATATTGAATACAATGCAATTTTTATGTCGCTTGATCTTTATATCCGTAACTGTTGACATATCACCTAAAGTGTAAAGAATATTTCCCATTAAAAATTGAATGACGAAGACTCTTCTGAAGTTTTTGCTACTTGGTACGAGATGACACATGAATCTTTTAAAGTATAAATATTTTTGAAAATAAAATTATTAAACTGAATACTAATTTTTGATAGTCCACACGTTACATTAGGGTCAAAATAATATTTTTTATTGTTCTTAATGTACGTTTTTTCATTACTCCACATTATATAGTTATGTTCTTATTAATAACATCACTTTGATACTCTCCCATTCTTGTAAGTTGAGCCGTATACTTTTGTGGTGGTCCAGAGTCGTCGCGACTCAAGCCGCACGCATCGACCGATATCAATCAGTTAGAGGTTCATCCTATGTACATCCACTTTGTCGCAAAATACCGTAGCGCTCGCAAGCAATATTTTTGTACGCAACGTCTGTAAATTATTGCCAATTACACATGACATCAACAATCTGTTAACTATTGCCAATTAAATATCACACTTAATTGTGAGTATAATTTACGCCCTGTATTCATATATTAGGTCCTTACATATGAAATTGGCGTTTTGCCGTACTGGCAAATTTGATCTCAAATATCTTCTCTTTGGTTAGGAATTCCAAATCCAAATTTATACAGCTATTTACTCATGTATTTGTATTTTGAAAATTATAATCATTTGTTTTTTCCTCAATTGTTTTTTTCTTTGCGTCACTCAGTTTACAAAATGAAAAACTTGAAATATCGCCTTATTTAAGAGTACCTACGAGTTCCACCGTGGCACCAGTGCTGCAGAAACGGCTCGAAGGATTAATGATGTGTATGGCGACGGTGCCGCAAAAGAAAACACAGTGCGTTTTTGGTTCCAACGTTTTCGTTCTGGAAATTTCGACCTGCAGAACAAGCCCCGTGGACGGCCGGAGACCAAAGTTGATAATGAAGAATTGAAGGCTATTGTGGAAGCGGATCCATCGCAAACCAAATCCGAGTTAGCTGCAGGCTGCGGTGTTAGTGATAAAACTGTTTTAATCTACTTGAAGCAAATTGGTAAGGTGAAAAAGCTTGAAAGGTGGGTACCTCACGAATTGAGTGAAGCAAATCAACAAACGCGCGTTGACTGCTGCGTTGCATTACTCAACCGGCACAATAATGAAAGGATTTTAAATCGAATCATTACCTGTGATGAAAAGTGGATCCTGTACGATAATCGGAAGCGCTCATCGCAATGGCTGAACCTGCCGAACCAGCCAAACCATGCCCCAAGCGAAAATTGACTCCAAAAAAGTTACTTGTGAGCGTTTGGTGGACTAGTGCTGGTGTCGTTCACTACAGCTTTCTTAAATCTGGCCAAACGATTACGGCAGATGTCTATTGTCAGCAACTGCAAACAATGATGGAAAAGCTAGCTGATAAACAACCGAGGCTGGTTAATCGCTCTAGGCCACTGCTGCTTCATGATAACGCTAGACCACACACTGCACAACAGACGGCTACCAAATTAGAGGAGCTTCAATTGGAATGTCTAAGACATCCACCGTACTCTCCGGACCTTGCCCCAACAGATTACCATTTTTTTCGAAATTTGGATAACTTCTTGCAAAGGAAAAAATTCAACTCCGATGGGGCAGTCCAAACCGCCTTCAAAGATTTTATTGATTCCCGTCCGAATGGTTTTTTTAGTAAAGGGATCGATGAACTACCTATGAGATGGCAAAAGTG
Organism: Agrypnia vestita; assembly: GCA_016648135.1. Classification (NCBI taxonomy): domain Eukaryota; kingdom Metazoa; phylum Arthropoda; class Insecta; order Trichoptera; family Phryganeidae; genus Agrypnia; species Agrypnia vestita. The sequence continues at coordinate 34,256 of JADDOH010000739.1, read as the reverse complement.
CATAGATAGCAATGGTACATACTTTGATTAAATAAATATATTATAATAAAAAAAAATCGGCTTTATGTTCCTCCCATACTAAACGCCAATTTCATATGTAAGGACCTAATATTAAATAAACTTTTAATCGTTTTTATTTTATTTTTTCCTTGTTTTGATGGTAACGAATATGAAAAAGAAAAAGGTGAATACTTATAGTCGGCGCCACAATTGCTCGCGATATTTATAAATTGTTTTAGGAAAACAGTTGAAGGGTTAGGTATTTTGATAGAATTTTTTACCTTTCTGAATTCAAGTATTGAAATAATACATTTATGATGCTTGTTCTCATAAGTAGTTAGTAAAAGTGCTATACTATAGAGCTGACGCACTTGTTGAAGTAGGTGGTCTATTTCCATGTTGAGTATCGTAGACTTTAAGGAATCGGAAAATAATATCGCTATATTACCTCAATTGTGGTAAATTTATATCACCCAAGAGCCATGCATACCTCTCGCTGTTTGTACCCGGCGTTGCTCGGCTTAAGTATTTGGTCAAAAATAAGTTTGTGGGGGGAATACAAAGGTTCCATTGTTTTACAAAGACACAAAGTTTTATAAAAACAATGTTTCCATTTAATCTAGGCCAGGATGGAAAGGATTTTTAGGAGGGAATTGTGGACTATGTATTCCGCCGGTAACTAAAGAATAATAATGCAAAATTTAGATCATACGGCGAAGATTTGTAGGGAAAAAATAACAGCGGTGGGGGTGGGGTAAGGGGGTGGAGAAAAAGTCACCTCCTTTACCTGCCGGGTCCTGAAGAATAAATATGCATAACTTGGTTCCGATCAGTCAAAAGTTGTAGATTTGAACAGAAAATATATCAAGTGAGGGGGTGGGGTAAAGGTTGAGGGGGTAAATGTCGCCTTTGTTACCCGCCGAGTCCTAGAGAATAAGTATGCTAAATTTGGGTCAGATATGTTAAACGGTGTAGATTTGTACAAAAAAAATCAGGGGGGAAAAGGAGAGGGAGTAAATGTCGCCTGTATTACCCGCCGGATCCTAGATCCAAAATTTGGGTCAGATCTGTCAAATGGTGTACATTTGTACAGAAAATATATCAGTGGATGGGAAGTGGTAAAGGGGGAGGGGTAAATGACGCCTATGTTACCCGCTGGGTTCTAAAGAATAAGTTTGCAAATTTTGAGTCGAATCGGACAAACGGTGTACACAGACAGACAGACATTGAGTTTTATAGGTTTAGATGTAAAAAAAATAATCAAAAGTTGAATAACTAATGTAAATAAATTAAGTGGTACTAATTGCAAAAAGGATTTGGTTGTTTAAAACATTTGTTTAATTTTATGTTTGTGGCTATCATCAAATAAAATTATTGCGTGCGATGGAAAGAGCAGTACTCAATAGTTCCCTATTGAGTACCGCTCTTTTTTTATATAGAATAATTTTTAGTTTGGTTTAGAAAAAAAAGGCCAATATTTATTAAGAGTATAAATATGATTTTGAATTCCAACATTTTTAATTCCCGCCAAAATACGTCATTTCACTAGCACGAGTACTTGCGTCACAATTGTAATATGGTACCCATATATACAAATACTACTACTACAATATATCAAATGCGCGAATTGATGCGTCACGACCAATCATGTGCGTTTTAATAAAGTCATATTTTTAAAGATTTTTATAATAAAAATTATGTATGAAAACATTATCCACACAGATTCACAGAATAAAATTAATATTTAAGAATCTATTTCATATATTTTCATCGGTATTTGTAATATATGTGAGATTCCCTATTATTCGATTGAACTAATTTCCATATGACTTTCACATCAACTGATAATGTCATTGGTTTTATTGCTGCACTTTAAAACCAGAATATTTTGTCCCATTTTCACATTTTTTTAGGGTGTTAAGTTGTTGTAAATTATTTGAAAATATTTTTTACCACCTTTTTACTACCTCGTAAATGTGAAGTCAAGCAAAATTGTCAATTTTCTAAAATACGTCTGTTAATGTATACATATTTGTTGAAGGGTAAAAGTGTTAACACAACAAAAATTATTATTGTTTGCAAATCCTTAGAAGCGTGGATCAATGGGTTTGGTTTAATTATTTAAATTAAAGGGCTAAAATGCAAATCGAAATATATTATAATTATATACAATATACCGTATATTTAGTTGAGAAACTTTTGAATTATGATCGGTGTTTTTTACAAATCATTTAGATTTATCTACCTTCTTATTTATATGTTGACGTATAAGTTTTGATTAGAATTCAACAAATTTTTTTTTTGGTCTTTTGTGCAGTGGTGTTGTGAAATTCTAAATACAGTAACATGGAATGATTATTTATTTTTCAAAAGAAAACAATACAAATGAGAGAAGGGTTTGTAAAATGGATAATGTCTGATTTTGGCGACAAGCGCATAAACATAATGTTTTTTTTCTCTTCATTTTCCATGGCCTTCACCAATTAGGTGTTATTAGCCGGCACAATAAATGTGTATATATAATTACATAAAATACCGAAACAAATAACACATCTATATAAATCATACATTTTAAACCCTTACACACATATTTTAATAATAAAAAAATACAAAATTTATATTTGAAAACATAAAATTAAAAATTATAAATAAATATCAACTAAAGTAAAAAGAAAACAATGAGGCATTTCAAAAACATACTATTATATAATAAATGCGTCTATCTACCATTTCTTTCTTCATTCTCGCCATTTCATCGGAAAATGGTGATGATATAAATGTCTATATCCAACGACAAAAATACTTGAGAAACTTCCTCATAAATGCTGGAATTGCAAAAAAATTGACTCCTAATCAGGATATTCCATCCAACGGATCTCGAAAAAATATAGCATATCAAATTTTTAATTATTGTCTTGTCTTGTCATCTCACTTGCCATCTCTAATGTTTATTTTAAAATTTATTGTCAATCAAATCATGGGACAAAACATAGCAATACTCTCAGAATTTTTAAATTTTATACGAACTCTTATTAATTACATTTTTTTTAAATATGCTTAGTACGGCCTCTATGGGATGAAGTAATTGAAAATTACCTTATCTAGATAACTACAATATTTATGTGACAAATTAATTCTTTATCTTTAATCAGTAATGTAAACTTTAATAACAACGTGTATTATAATTTAATTTTAGATATATATTGACACAAAAAATTAAATTTTCGAATATTTTCCAGGAAGCACGATGCGATGCCCCTTTGGTGGAGTCCTCGGCCCTGCCCTGCAGTGTGAAAAAACGCACATGCGAGTCAATATCGAATTCGATAGACCCTTCTACGGGATGATCTTCTCCAAGGGCTTCTACAGCGATCCCCACTGCGTGCACCTGAAGCCCGGCACCGGACACCTGAGCGCCACCTTCGAGATCTTCCTCAACAGCTGCGGCATGTCCAGCTCGGCCAACCACAACGTCGCGGCGTACGGCAGTCCCGCGCCCAGCGGCAGCTACGTGGAGAATACCATCATCATTCAGTACGACCCCTACGTGCAGGAGGTGTGGGATCAGGCGCGCAAGCTCCGGTGCACCTGGTACGACTTTTACGAAAAGGCGGTGACGTTCCGGCCCTTTCAAGTGGACATGCTCCACGCGGTCACGGCCAACTTTCTCGGAGACAACTTGCAGTGCTGGATGCAGATACAGGTCGGAAAGGGACCGTGGGCCTCCGAAGTGTCCGGCATAGTCAAAATCGGACAGACCATGACCATGGTGTTGGCAATTAAGGACGACGAGAACAAGTTCGATATGTTGGTACGCAACTGCGTCGCTCACGATGGTAAACGCGCCCCCATTCAATTGGTAGATCAATACGGTTGCGTCGTGAGACCTAAAATAATGAGCAGATTCCAGAAAATAAAGAATTTTTAAGAAACAAATTGTAAATCCATATTTATAAATATAGATTTTTCGCAGAATCTTCTTTTACTTAACTTGTATCATGAAAAAACATGTAAATATGTAAAAATTCACTGTTTCAAATAAAATATTAAAACCTCCATACAAAAATGTTACAATGATTTTTATTTATATGTATACTAATACCACATCATCACTCAAAATCACAAGTTGTAATTTGGTACCTTATGGGTACTCTGAAAGGCACATTTTGTTTTATTTAGGGAAAAAGCACCTTATAAGTCACAGACTTTTACATTGGAACCTTAGAGAAGTCGTCCGAGTTTATATCAAAATGTATTACAAAAGATGTTGGTAAGTAAATATTGTAAGTATTCCGATCCAGAAAATTCCTGTTTGTTAACTACCAGTCATATTCTACATATATTGTGACTACATATTTGTGACGAATACATAGTCAATACTTAATGATTTAAAGGTCTTTAAGGTACGCTTTCAAAGCGTACTATAACCTCCAAATGATTTAAGTATTATCTCTGTATTCGGGGCATACTATTTAAAAAAAAATAGGGATCAAGGGGAAAGGGGAGATTTCTTTGATGTATGGTGCAATAAGTTGTGAATAAGATATTCACAACTTATTATCAGCATGCTCATTACTAGCACGCACAAAAATCAACCGCTGGTTGATTTACGAGCATGCTAATGTCATTCACCACGAGAAGGGGTATCTTTTGAGCATGTGTGAACAGACTTGCTTATGAGCATGCTAATGTCATTCGCGGCTAGTATCGATTACCAATGAGATCTTCTCAGTCCGCGACAGATGAAACAAATATTACGAATTGGAGAATACATTACTTATCGTGACTTATTAAAGGAATCACGAATGTCTGTGGAATTCTCGGTCACCGCTATGTAAAAATAATATAGCAAGAAATAATATTTATGAAACTTTATTAAAAGACATGAATGATTAAAACCTTACAATACAATACCTTACAATTACAATAAAAATTATAAAAACTAAAATCATAAATGTGCGGATGGAAACTCGGGAACTATTTTGATTTAAAGGTTCACTTGAATTTTCTGTTTCAGTTTGCAAAGTTTCCATTTTGAACAAGAGCATGCTCAAAATAAGCATGTGTTGTACCTTTAAGCAATCGGCAATGGTCGATTGCTTGCTGTTAGGCGCCCCGGGCGGAAACACGCACTTACACCATTTGTAGCGCACTCAATGATAAGATTATGAAAATATCGTTTCAAAAAGTAAGGTGCATTCCATAAGCTGCTGGGCCGTACAACCATATTTGCCTAACATTAAATTTTTTGGACTTTCTTTTGGAAAGCAAAGGCAGCAATATCCAAAAAATTAAAAAAATGTTTTATATGCTGTCACCGAGGTAAGCGAATCAAAAATATACTGAATTCTAGATTTTATATATTTCTCCTTTCCAAAATCATGTTTCCTATAAAATATCGAATTTAGTACTTTATAATTAGTAATCCTCGATGACTGCATTAAATTTTTGTTGGATATTGCTGCCTAGCTTTTATACCCCACATATGAAGTTTCCCTGAAAGTATAGGAGAAAGCAAAGAATAGGGAGATATGTTCCATCAGGATACAAAATAAATATGTAGAACCAAGATATCAGTGCAGATGAAATGTTGATATGAGGCTTGACTATTGCTGATCACTGAAACGAAATGTTCAGCAGGCACGTAAAACAATGAAGCGTAATTTTGAGGACGATGAAAGAGATTTTATTTTGAAAGACCTTCAACATACTAATTTCATAAGTTTTTCTAAAATAGAATTGTAAACGAAGTAAAACGTTATAAATATAGTGAATCATTTTATTAAAATATTTACCCTTAAAGTTCTAAGAAGTAACACGCTTTGTTTCTACAAACTACAGGAAATATTCATATTTGTACAAACTTCCAATAAATTTAATGCTTATGCAAAACATATCAAAATGTATAATTTAGACTTAATTCAAAACAACCCTAAAGATGTGCAGCGCTTGCTTTCTGAGCATTTTCAAATAGAATATATGTTATTATTTTTCTATCAATATATCATACTATATATCAGTGGGGTGCAGTGCATACAAGCAAAAAAGCTGTGCATTAGTTAACATTTTGGTAAAAAAATATTAATTAAATAATCCTTATCTTAAGAAAAAGTTGATTTAAAATTCTAGCCGTAATTCGTCCCACGGCTAGAAGTTTTATTTTTGATGTTTCTGTTTAACGTGACATATCTGTTTTTTCCGATTTAAAATTCTAGCCCTAATTCGTCCTACGGCTAGAAGTTTTATTTCCTACTTTCTGTGCTTAATTTCATGTCAATTTTTCATTTATGTCGCCTAAAAAATTTACTCCATAGACATAGTCAAGTCGAGAAAAAAAACGTGTATTTTTAAGGCTGCGAGTTTTGTGTAATAGACAAGTAAATTTAGCGTGCTTCTTCGAAAGGTCTATGCCAGGTGAAAACTACGCGCACGTCATCACAGAAATTTTATTTTTTACAAATTCCTCCCAAAACCGGTGTAAATTCTATTTGTCCTTTCTATGGTGAATCACCATATGTCATCTGTCATATCATGATATCATAAAATGTTCGATTTATTTTTGTGAAATGAAACGAATATCTGAAATTATTATTGTTCCCGCTTTGATTATATATAAATCGTCTTCGAAATATATTGAAATTTTTTGCCATATTAGCTATATCTATATAAAATATTTATTTATTTAGGAAAATTGTTTACAATACTTATTTTATAGTGCAGTTATTTTTGTGGATTGAAGCTACTCAAAATAGTTCATTATAGACAGTTAAAAATGTATATACCCTTATAGGTATATGCGTATATATATTTTTTTAATATAGGTATATAGTCGGTCACAGCATAACCTAAGTTTATACCCACTGCACGCCACTGCTATATATCTGTGAGCAAAAGGAACAACCGAATAAGTCAACCAAATCGAGATTTGATTTAAGCATGCAGAGTTGTTCATTAGCAACACTTATCTAGCAAGAAAAAATAAGATGAGTCAGGAAATAATATAAAATACAACTGTATTTTACTCGTTTGAAAAAGGACAGATGACATGATTATTGTTTGAAAAACTTGGCAAGAAGCAACGACATAAGTCAACTTGGTTCAACGTTCTTGTACAAACTACTAATACTGGTGCAAAGATGAGATAAAAATAACAAAGACTTTAAGAGATATTTCGTAAACAAACGAAAATTCCAAACTTTGTTACGACTCCCCTGAAAACCTGCATTTTTTGCATCATTCGATTGTTCTTTCCGCCCTTAGATATACGTATATTATAGGTACGTATACCATGCAAATACGATATTCTTTTACTACCAGTGAAAATCTAAAATTAGCTTCAATGTTTACCATTCTTTGTATTTATTTAATTATTGTATTGTTGGTTTTCCGAATAAATAAAATAAAATCTTAATCTAAATAAAAGCTTATCGGACTTTCGAGCCCCATTCCAGGACATCAGCAAGTTTCCTAGTCCTATTTTACAGCAGAAGCATTTGGCTTAGTTTGAAAATCGTAAGAATATTAATACAACATGTGTTTCGTGTTCGCAACACTATTTATTTTGATAAAATAACTTAAGATATATCAATATGTATACATTGTATACCTACATACATATATGAAAAATATTTTTCCCATTTTTCTCAAAAATCTGAGAAATGGTGGCATATAGCTTAATATACCATCTAGTTTAGAATTGTCGAGTGAAATATACAAAATCAGCTTTCAAACCCAAACAACGATGAAATTTTTTTATTTGTTTGCCTGTTTATCAGTAGGTAGGTATAATGATATTAATATGTAGGTAGGTACCTAAGAACATGTTCAAGTCTTCACGACATAGTAGCATTCTACGGCATCTGAGATATTTTTATTTAACTAAAGTAATACTCCTGGGTTTGCGAAAAAAATCACAATTATATCTGGTATAGGTATCAGTTGTATGAAATAAATAAACTAAATTTAAATTTTCACATTGATAATGTATTATTCATAAATAAATTATTACATATAACTTGCGCATTACCAAAAAACTTCACATTACAATATACCTAGAAAGTGATTTGAAATATTCTAAGCAATAATTAATGAAAAATATTTTTATATGTTTTGTTAAATTAAAAATAATTAACTGTTCGAAGAATATGTTTTCTTCTTCTGTATGAAGGCTTGAACTTTGTGGTGACATTATTATTAAAATAAAACACAAATTACTTTGTTTTCACCACTATATTAGATTAAAAAATCTACATGTTTCGAGAACAATGTTCTCTTCATCAGGATTATTGTGTACTAATCTTAAAAGTTGAAACAAGCAAATATGTTACGGTGAAGGGGTGGTTGAGGGGGTAGGTGAGGGGAGGGGGGGGTTCGAGGTGTTAATTATTATGGGTCATTTGGAATGTTAAGTGGAAAAATATTCAAAATAGGTTAATATCAAATGTATGGTCAAATTCTATTAAATTTTTTGCAAAATCAGAATCAATATTGATAGTTAATGCTTTGATAGAATTTGACCATACATTTGATATTAACACAGGCTTAAAATTTTTACATTTCAACTATAAGATACCTCAAATAAATAATTTAGAAATACTCGAAATTAGGTAAAATGTTAATATTAAGTCTAATATAATAAATACACAGACGAAATTTTTGCATAATCCTATATATCGATACCTACAAATCCTCATTGTGTTTATGTTAACCATTCAAGTCAATGAACTTATTGTTTACGTTAGTCCCTCGGTTGGAGGATTTCATATGAAGACAAAGAGATGAATTTTTACCCTTTAACCTGTTTAGCCCTTTAGGTCAATGAACTCATTACATTGTTTATATTAACACCATAAAAATCCCTTTGAAACAATGAATGTTTATATTCATTTAGGAACAAAGGAAATAGAGTATAAATAGTACGAAGTGGTCTATGATGCAGCACTGTGTTTCTGATTTTTATTATGTAAAGTTCTTCTTAAATAAATTTATTAATTCTCCTGCAGTGTTTAACTGATATAAAATCCTTTAAATACTGATACCTACATCTGTGTGGAAAGTTTAATTACCTTGATGATTAATTAACCTTTCAAAACTTAAGATGAAGATTAAGAGAGAAATATTAATCCATCAGGCTGTTTAAACCTAGAGGGCAATGGTCGTATAAAATGATTAATATTAATCCCACGCTATTCCATATTAGAAATTGATGGCCCCTAGCTTTCAATGTGTACCAACAGAGGCCATTAATCGCTAAGAAAACCACTTGTGAATGCCCAATTAGTTTCTACCCCTTTACCGACAGTGTCGATATGGTTTTAATAGATTGACTAGGTGCCCGTTGCACGACTACACGTGCAATTTAGCCTGGCGGCGGACTGTGCCAGATTATAATATTCGATAGAAAAAGATGAGAGCTATCTGTGGTATTTTTTTAAATTAAAATCGGATGATAAATGACCGAGTTGTGAAAGATCTTGTGTGGGGGTGGAAAGTTCGACTTTAAAAAACCAAAGGGTGTAAGAAGAAGCTGCTGCGCGCCCAAAGCCCCGTAAACGCCGCGCAAAGGTAAGTGAGACAGTTCCCGCTTTGCAGTCGCAGACGCCCGCTGCGCGGGCGACGGATGACGACAGTCGCCGCGCGGCTTCGCCGCTCGGCGTCTGTCGTGGGAAGGTGCGGACGGGCTGCGCCCGTCTAGGACTTTTTAAATTTTCGAAATCGGGCATCGCTTCACGGAGATATCCATGAAAAACCCAAAAACCAAAACCTAACTTTACCTCACCTAACCTAACCTAACCCAACCTAACCTAACCTAACCTAACCCAACCTAACCTAACCCAACCATACTAAACCTAACCTAACCTAACCTAACCCAACCAAACACAACCTAACCTAACCTTTCCCAACCTAACCCAAACTTACCTAAGAATCTGGAAGCAAATTAACCTAAGAAAATATATATATCCATTTTACAGTAGTAATGAGACAAAAAAAAATTTTGCATTTTCGTTTTTTGATTTTGATTTTGTTTATTTGTATTTGGAAAAAAAAATTTTTGGTTTTTGGTTTTGAAAAAAAAAAAATTTGGGACAAAAAACTTTGACAAATTTTCAAAATGTCAACTCTGTATATAATTTTCAAAACGGCTAAAACGTAACGTCACGCGTCAGAAACTAAAAAACACTCTGTAGAATATTTCTTAAATAATCATAAAATATAATCCCCCCTGCGAAGCTAATTTCGATAAAATGCGCATTTATGCAATTTTACATTATTACCATCATAAAAAACACCATGTACAAAAAAAAATCCCAAAAAAATACGTCATCAATGTTGAAAATCTAAAATCAAAAATAAATATACAGATTGATCACAGATAAACAATATTGCATAAAAAACACCCTGTATAATATTGCCCATCCAAGCGCATTTTTAAAATCGTTACGTCACATCTATGCAAAAGCTCATTTCGAAAACCGCGCATATTCCCAATTTTACATTATTACCATCATAAAAAAACACCCTGTATAAAAAACCTTTTCCAAAAAAAACGTCATAAATTTTGAAAATCTAAAATCCAAAAAAATAATTTCGAGTGATCACAAATAAACATTCTTGCATTAAAAACACCTGTATAATATTTCCCACTCGAACGAAATCGTGACGTCACATCTATGTAAAAATAATATTGATAAAAATTCCCTATTCTAAAAATATTATCATCAATAAAAACACCCCCTATAATATTATGCGGTATATTCAATAATGAAAATTAATTAATCTCAAAAGAGCGTGTTTTTGTATGAAAAATTGAATGTTTGTATATATTTTTTATATCTTCTAGTACAGTACCTACACCAATAAAAAACCAAAATTTATTGAAAAAGCTGTCGAAAAACATTTTATCTACATGTGAATATGTTAAATTTTACCCCCTTATATTGTAAGGCTGAATATAGTTCAAAATTTCTCACAAAAGTTCAGAGAACATTTAAAAGAAGAAGATTTCAAGTAAGTACCTAAACCAATAAAAAACAAAAATCTATCGATAAAGCTATCGAAAAACATTTTATCTACATGTGAATATGTTACATTTAACCCCATTATATTTTAAAGCTGAATATATATTATATTTAATAGCCTTATATTAATAAGTATTCGATGATAAACTAATGTCAATTTGCAAATTCTAACAAAAAACAGCATTTTTTAAATAGCTTTACTGGCCGTTAATTTTTTCTACAACGTTTTAAATTTCTCCCAAAAATAATGAAAAACATATGACGCATTCTTATTCTAATATTTTTTTCTTTGTAAATAAGCGTAATGGTCAGATAAACCATTTTGAAAATCAATTGTGTGGGGGTGAGAACTTCGAATTTCAAAAACCGAAGGGTGTAAGAAGAAGCCGCTGCGCGCCCGAAGCCGCGCAAAGGTGAGTGAGACAGCTGCCGCTTTGCGGTCATAAACGCCCGCTGCATGGGCTGACAACAGTCGCCGCGCGGCTTTGCCGCGCGGCGTCTATCGTCGGGATGCGCGGACGGGCTACGTCCGTCTAGGACTTCTTAAATTTTCGAAATCGGGCATCGCTTCGCGGAGATATCCATGAAAAACTCAAAAACCAAAACCTAACTTAACCTAACCTAACCTAACCCAACCTAACCTAACCTAACATAACCCAACCAAACTAAACCTAACCTATCCTAACCCAACCAAACCCAAAGTAACCTAACCTTTCCCAACCTAACCCAAACTTTCCTATGAATCTGGAAGCAAATTAACCTAAGAAAAAATATATTTCCAATTTTAGATTACTAATGAGACAAAAAAAATTTTTGCATTTTGTTATTTTGATTTTGTTTATTTGTATTTGGGAAAAAAATGGGTTTTGGTTTAAAAAAAAATTTGGACAAAACACTATGACAATTTTTCAAAATGTCATCTCTTTATATAATTTTTCAAACGGCTAAAACGTGACGTCACGTGTAAATTATTCAAAATCCCCAAAATGTGACCTCAAAAACTAAAAAACACCCTGTAGAATATTTCTTAAATAATCATAAAATATTATCCCCCCTGCGAAGCTAATTTCGATACAACGCGCATTTATGCAATTTTCAAATTATAATTATCATAAAAAAAGACCCTGTATAATATAATCCAAAATCGTAACGTCACACCTATTCAAAAGTAATTATAAAATAAAATTCCTTTTACGAAGTTAAATCAAAAAACGCGCAAATTATATTATTCTCGTAAAAAAGGTTTCATTTCCGGAAATTATTGACGCAGGTTCAGTGCATCTCGAGGCCTCGGCCCACAATGAATGAAAAATTAAAATGCATCACTTAATATACTACATTACATACAAATTATCGAAAACGTAACGTCACTCACGTGTGAAAAAATGTCCACAAGATAGAGTTTCGTAAATAAAATTTCATATTGGGAGGAAATTTGTCGACGCATCCGCCTTCCATGGAGGTTAACTTCACACTAAAGGGAAAATGAATTTCAACAATGATTACAGCTCGGAAAGCAAAATCGGAAAAACAAATGAAAAGCAACCAAAATAACGATTTTTGAACGACTGGCTTCGCTTATAACTTGACTAAAAATGAAGATATAGAAAATCTAAAAATAGGGTCATCTGTGAAAAGCTGAACCCTACAAAACGTGTATTTTAAAATTTCAATCCGTCTCACTGCTGCGAAGCTACGGCCGAAATAGTGAAATCCGGATGTAAGCTTCCGTCACGCAAAAACGTTTCACTTTAGAACAATATTTTTCAAAAGACTCGCTAATGGCACTCATTCTTTATCGAGTGAGGTACGGATGATAAATGTAGGCCTCCCCGTAGCATACAAAAATATAAAAAACGCCGAAAAAACGCACTAAAAAGATTACCGCTGCTTGGACACGCGTTTGGAAGTAATTATTTTCAATAGAAAAGATGCGCACTGTCGAGCGCCACGCGGTGATGCCACTTGCGTGTCTATGCGATTCTTTTTGACTGAGTTATTAAAGAAACTGAAATTTCGACTTCGACTGCGTACCGAAAAAAGTGGAGGGAGTAAAAAAAATTCAAAAAATGTGAAAAAGATGGCCCCATTCACTGTCGTTAGAACCCAGTACTCGATTTTTTAATTTCGTTAAAAGTACGCCTACAGGGCAGTCTCGCGAAAACGGACCGAAAACGGGGATTTATTTTTTTATGTCGCCGAGAAAGAAAGCTACGCAAAATTGATGTATGTAAAAAAGAAAGATGGTTGGATTCAGCATAAAACGTCATACTTATATTTTGAATCTGATTGCAAAGCACCGAGATATGCAGTAAAAACCTATTTTCACTCAAACAGCCGCAGAAAAAAAAGAAGAAGATTAAAAAAATTCAAAGTAAAAAATTTGCACGCGAAAACTAATCATCTTTCATGACTTTTTTACAAAATATTTTTATCGTGTATACTCGCGGAGAAAACCGCAAAAAAGCGCGCAAAAACGGAGAAAAAAACGACAAAAAATCGAAATGTCCATTTTGGCGACAAACATATTTTTTTAATATATATGACTAGGTGCCCGTTGCACGACTACGCGTGCAATTTAGCCTGGCGGCAGACTCACTGTTGATTAAGTAACGAAGAAGAAGAAGGCGGACTCACTGTTGGTTGAGTAACGAAGAAGAAGGTTAACACTGCGCGCCGAGCTCCCCTTTCCGGTGACGCCCCGATCGCGAAGATCGGACTGCGCGTTCGGGAGTAAACATCGAAAAACTTAAAAACAAAATGTATCCGATATTTTCGAAATGGCCGCGGAAATGCCAAATAGCTGCGCGGACGAAACGCCCACTCTGCCGTCGGATCGCCCGCTGCGCGGTCGAAACGCCCACTCAACCGTCGAATCGTCCGCTGCGCGGTCGAAATGCCTACTCTGCCGTCGGATCGCCCGCTACGCGGTCGAAACGCCCACTCTACCGTCGGATCGCCCGCTGCGCGGTCGAAACGCCCACTCTACCGTTGAATCGCCCGCTGTGCGGTCGAAACGCCCTCTCTAGCGTCGGATCGCCCGCTGCGCGGTCGAAACGCCCGCCCTACCATCAAATCGCCCGCTGCGCGGTTGAAACGCATATGTACTGACCTCTAATGAAACATTTTCGTAATTTGTCAAAATTTAAATCGTCAGTCAAATAACATAAATAAATGTATGAGTCCCTCCCCCCTCCCCCCGCGCAATTAAAATAAATTAAGATTAAAAATATTTCCAAAAAAATATGTGTATTACAAATTTTCAAAATTTTACTCCTAATGAAACCCCCAAGACCCCCTGTAAGGAATATCAAAATAAATTGAATAATGTAAAGAAATGTACAAAGTAAATAGAAAAATTAAAAAATAATATGTACTGACCTTTAATGAAACATTTCTGTATTTTGTCAAAATTGAAATCGCAAGTCAAGTAACTTAAATAAATGCATGAAAATTTAAGTCCTCCCCCCGCGCGACGAAAATAAATAAAGAATAAAAATATATCCAAAAAATATGTGTATGACATATTTTCATAATTTTACTCCTAATGAAACCCCAAAGACCCCCTGTAGGGAATATCAAAATAAATTGGAAAAAGTAATGAAATGTACAACGGAGAATTTTTTTTTCAAAAAAATAATATGTACTGGCTTCTAATGAAACATTTCCGTAATTTTTGAAAATAAAATTTGCAAGTCTAATAACATAAATAAATGTATGAAAATATAAGTCCCCCTCCACCCCTCCCCGCGACGAAAACTGATTTCGAAAAAAAAATTCAACAAAATATCTCCAAAAAAATACGAACGAACTTCAAGTCGGATGACGATAACTCGCTCGAGTTACGTACGTTACGTACGTACGAAAAAACGGTTGACAACCCCGCGACGAAAACAGATTTCGAAAAAAAATTTCAACATAATAACTCCAAAAAAATACATATATGACAAATTTTAAAATTTTTATTTCCGTTTTAAATATTTAAATATTCAAAAGAACTAAAATGTGTCCACGTAATCTTTTCAACCCTCCGCAAAAAAACGTGCTTTTCCTAATTCTTCAAAATATTATTACTGTCAGTATTGAGCGTTAATTGTATACTAAAAAGCGCTCTTTATTATAAAATATTAAAATCCTGTAAAAAAGTAACGTGAAATCAAATGCATAAATTTATTTAAAATTGTCATTATCTTTCATACTCGCAGAGAAAATCGTAAATATGTGCGAAAAAAAGTTACATAAACCACTTTGTGATAAACAAAGAAGAAGATGTAGAAAATAAATGTTAAAATGTCACTCGGTAAAGACTTATCTATTGTATTTTTTTTAATTGTGTTTGTCATTTAAACTTACAGATAAAACCCTAAATATGTGCGAAAATAAGTTTAAAAAACCCTTAAAAACGGCCTTGTAAGAAAAAGGCTTCATATATATACAGCTCGAGTTCGTCAATTTATAGGTGACGTCACTCTCGGTTCCATTGCACGATCAAATAATAAATATTGATTGAATTTACGTAAAATATACAAAAATTCTCCAAAGCATCCGCCCGTCATGGAGGTTGCCCTCAGACTAAAGCGAAAATGAAATTCAGCAAAGATTACAGCGGCGTTTTGGCAAAACGGAAAAACAAATGACAACGAATTGCTTTAAATACAAATTCATAAAAAATAAATCTGGTTTAGCTCGTAAATTTTTTAAAAATGAAGCTAGAAAAAATTTAAAAATAGGGTCATCTGTGAAAAGCTGGGCCTTACAAAACGTGTATTTTAAAATTTCAATTCGTCTCACTGCTGCGAAGCTACGGCCGAAATGGTGAAATCCGGATGTAAGCTTCCGTCACGCAAAAACGTTTCACTTTAGAACAATATTTTTCAATAAACTCGCTAACGACACTCATCCTCTATCGAGTGGGGTATGAATGATGAATATAGGCCTCCCCGTTGCGGAGCAGCATACAAAAATATAAAAAACGCCGAAAAAACGCACTTAAAAGATTGTCGCTGCTTGGACACGCAATTCGAAGTAATTATTTTCAATAGAAAAGATGCGCACCATCTAGCGCCACGCGGTGATGCCACTTGCGTGTCTGTGCGATTTTTTTTCACCGAGTTATTAAAGAAACGGAAATTTCTACTTCGACTGCGTACCGAGAAAAGTGGAGGGGGTAAAAAAATTTCAAAAAATGCGAAAAAGATGGCCCCTTTAACTGTCGTTAGAACCCGGTACTCGATTTTTTAATTTCGTTAAAAGTACGCCTACAGGGCAGTCTCGCAAAAACGGACCGAAAACGGGGATTTATTTTTTTATGTCGCCGAAAAAGAAAGCTACGCAAAATTGATGTATGTAAAAAAGAAAGATGGTCGGATTTTACACAAAACGTCATACTTTTATTTTGAATCTGATGGCAAAACACCGAGATATGCAGTAAAAACCCATTTTCACTCAAACAGCCGCAGAAAAAAAAGAAGAAGAATAAAAAAATTTAAAGTAAAAAATTTGCACGCGGAAACTAATCGGCTTTTATAATTTTTTTACAAAATATTTCTATCGCGTATAGTTGCAGAGAAAAGCGTAAAAAAGCGCGCGAAAACGGCGAAAAAAACTGGAAAAAATCGAAATGTCCATTTTGGCGACAAACAATCAAACATTTAAACATTCAAACATTCAAACATATATCGCGGAATGTAGTCTATTTTTTTAATATATATGAATAATATTGACTGGGGTAGGTATTTTTACTCTGTAAAATAGTGTAACATAATATGGTATGTTACACTATTTTATGACGACTAGCACGACGACAACGACGTCAACGACGACGCCAACGACGACGACGGCGACGACGACGACGACGACGAGGACGAATCAACCGGGCCCAACAAAAGCGCTTTTGATAGAGTACTTTTGAATACCGGCATTTGTTTGCAATTGTCCTTATCATCATATATCCCAACCTTGGTAATAGCAATTTCTTTCTGAACTACGCACATCAAATCTAAGAAATTAAATGATTCGTTTTTAGAATATTTGTTTAACCACTTGCATATGGTTTGAATATACCATGAGCCTTCGTTAGGACGAAAGGCTACTTTCCCCTCACTAGTACTGTAGCACACTAACATATCGTCATAATCCAAAAGAAATTGATTCTTCGGCAGCTTCACCAGTTCCTTTCGCCTCATAGTCGCTATCCGTTCCGTCGCCGTTATCTGTGCCGTCGGTTTTTCCGTCGCTATCTTTTCCGTCATTACCTGTCCTGTAACCAAGACAGCTTTACTTGCTGATTCCCCTCGACATATCTGAAATAAACAGATGAAAATAAAAAAGAACAGTTAAAATATATGTTTAAATGAATGAATATAACATAAGAAAGTACTGGTACGATCGTTGCAATACTGGAAATATACAATTGTTTTTGCAATTATAATACATATTCGATTATAGTACAATTGCAGGCTTTCAATACAGCCAATAATGAATATATCTATATGTACCTATACCCACTGATCAGTTATCCGTGAAAAAAGATTTTTCATCAGTCATCAATGAAAAAAAAAAAAAATTATTGTGTTCGACAGTAATGACGACTGGATAATAATATTTCGCAATTCAGCGACAAGTCATGGTACAATAGGGACAATCTCAGTTACCAATCATAGCTGCAATCGATGTCCAATCCCACAATCAACGTTACAGTGAGCAGTTAGTTCATCACCACAAACAAGAAAACAAGCCTTTTTCAACATGATATCATGAACATTACATTCAAAACGTGCTTTTTAATATAAAAAATCAAATAACAATCTGCCTTAATTTTTTATACTTATAACATAACAAGTAACGAGTTTCTCATATGATAAAAAACACACCCCATATCAATAAAAACTATACAGAATGTAATAGAGCTGGTCCACAATACTTTACCGGTAGATTATTTCCTAAAAATGCAAACATTGTTGTCATAACTAGTAATATCAGGGAATTGTTGTTTGAACATTTTCGACTTATAAATTAGGTAGGACTCTACCTGTTGAGTATTGTGGATTAGCTCTATTACATCCTGTACATTATATACAGGCTTTGAGGTTTCCGTGAATATTTGTATTCGAAATACCTACGTGTATTCTAGATTAGATCGAGTGTTTTAGGATAGTTTCTTCGAGAAAACCTAAGCCGACATAATAACTTACGCCATTATTAAGACTTTTCGTATTTTAGCGAGTCTCGAGAATTATATCCTTTACGAAGTAGTATGGCATGCCGGAAATTTTGAGGAACGGTACGCAAAGGTACGTATTACCGCGACCAAAATGCCGGCTTAGATTTCTTCAAGGAAAATATCTACAAAGTATGTGGATAGCAAAATTTTTTACCTGGAATATGAACAATTTTGGTTTGTCGACCAAATCCTTGTGCTTTTCTTGAGTGAAGCAGCGGTACAAGTCTTCTTCCTGGTAAGGATAATCGTGGGAACCAAAACCGCCATTTACTAAATGAGTAAAAACTGCTACTGCCAAACAAGAGTAGTTGCTGTAATCTGCGTCTAGAAACAGTACATTCGTAAACCATTATTCCGCATTAGAGATGGGTCGTTCATGAACGAACTGTTCTTTTAGAACAGTTAACTTTACTGAACGAACGAACGGTAGGTATAGTTCACTTAAGTGTACTAGTTGAACTAATCGAAGGAACCAAAACCGCCATTAATTAAATGAGTAAAAACTGCTATTGCTAAACAAGAGTCGTCGCTGAAATCTGTGGCTAGAAACATCCGTAAAGTATTATTCCGCAATTCCACATTGTTATCTTTTTAGTTCTGATCAATGCGGAAGCTAGCGTTAGGATATTCTAGTAATCACTGGCCTTAAACAACCTCAAGCATATTGTCTAAGTCAAAACTAGTATGAAAATGTATTGAATAATTTAAAAATAAACTATAAATATCTATAAATAGACGAAAATATAGTGTATCAGAAGCCATCAATGTTTAAAATAATCAACGTGGTTGATACATTTTTTAAAAATTTGTTTGTTCTTATTATTTCTAATTATTTCCAGCTACAAATTTAACGATATAAATGTCAACACTATTCAGGAAATGATTTCGTTGAGTTAGTATATAACCACTAAAAATTATACAGCAAGAGCCCGTGAACGCCAGACCTACGTCATAGTATAAAAGCCGAGTTTCTTTGCGCAATGTCCCCAATAGAGGTAGGAAGGAATGGCTATTATGAAGTTTGGATCATCGTGACTTTGGCAGGTAACAGGTAGCAAAGGTGCATAAAATTGCTACCCAAAAACGTTAAAGTATCCTTATTATAATTGTCCTAAAAATGCCGATAGTTATAAAAATATTCCCATTGCCAGCTTGAAAAAAACAAATGGCGAAATCGTATTAAGTAGCGAGAAGTAATTACAGATTGTTTAAAAATACCTGCAGATAATATTTAATGTGTAGAAATATTATAAACATTAAATATTACCTACTGTGCATTTATAAAAAGAATGTACGTATTTAATATTTATACAAGTTTACTATTAGTTAACAATAAAAATATGTGTTTTAGAATAATATGTGAATTTGTCCATTTTTTATTTTGGTGGTGGCCAATCCGGTGGCTAGATTCTAGCTGTTATTGCGCATGCGCGGTATGTGTCAAACGCTTGAAATGTCGACGTTTTTCGTTTATACTGTTTATCGCTTTTATTTTATATTTTCTATAACATTAATTTGAGGTCACGGCATAAAGAACAAATATGTCATTATAGGAATCTTGTCTCCAAATCAATTACATATTTCAGCAGCAATCAAATAGTATAGCGACTTTGTGCAACTTTGCATTATTAGTTTACAATGACATTTTGTGTTTGACAAATCTTTCTTTAAATTTAGTGCTAGAATATTCTTTTTAAAATGTGATGTTTTTTTTTGGGAAATACGAAAAAAGTTTGTTCCGGATTAGAACAAAAAGCGCCTCTTTGAATATGTTTTTTAATACGGTTATCTGGCAAATAGTGTAAATTGACAACTGAGAATAATTTGAAATCAAGTTTATGTGTTTTAGAAGCATTTGACGAAAATATCAATTTTAAAACTCAGCTCTGGCTTATTAATCGATTACAAATACTTTTGTCTCAATTATATCTAAACAAACCGTACACCCGTGAAAAATCAAGGAACTTAATAATTAATAACGACCTTTGCCTGGGGAATAGACCGTGCGCAATGTGCTGTCATATTCTGATTATCTTAAGTTATAATTCCAGTAAGGAACCGATTGACAACGAAATTATTATATTTAGATAAGACCTATTAGACACCAATGTACAGTAGCTATCACCGGCCGCGTAGCTGACAGCATGGCCTTGTAGCAGGTAGACAGCGCGTAGATAACCGGCCATTGGCATTTACCATACCGACAGCTGATTGTATACATCAATGGCCGCGCAGCGGCCATTACCTGCAGTGAAACGGTCACTATAGCCGACCACACTGTCAAACAGCAAGCGAATATTTATGGCCGCGTAGCCGACCGATAGTAGCCGCGCGGCGGCTACTATCGGTCGCGCGCTAAAGCTGCCCGCAGGGCTTAGCAGCAAGCAATCGGCGATAGCCGATTGCTTAACTGCTAGTACAGCATAATTTTTTTTATATTTTCTTCGGGATAATACAAGAAATCACGTCATCCATTGCCGGATACTTACTATCGTGGCAACCCCCCGCCAGACATCCTCAAACTTTTTTGAATTGTAAATAAACTTACTTCATAGTATAAAAGTTGAATTTTATATATGTTTCTTGGGTAACTATCAAAAGATGTTTCCTTAGTACCCAGACAGTTTCGACAGTTCTAACATCTTGCCAGACAATGTTGAGGGTCAGCCGTAAGTGCGAGCGCGAAGACAATATATGTAGGTAATACGCGGATGCGAGTGGATAGTGAGTTATTAGTGCTGCGCATTAATTTATGTTTTTTGTAAGAAAAGTATTGACAAAATAATATTGTTTTCTGAAGTTTTAAAACTCCGACAAAAATATAACATCAAACATAAAGACGCTATTTTACCAAGTGAATATACGGACAGTGGTTATTACAGAGAATGTTATCATTTAAAGGACTCGTGAAAAAATATTATACCTCTGAATCTATGATTTCTAGAAAAAGAAAAATCAGCTAGTATACCTACAGAAAATTTATATCCAGCCCCCTTGATAGCCATAAAATATAATTAAACTAATTTTTCATTGGATTTTTTAGTGCTGAAACAATTTTTTTCTTCCATAATCATAATAAACAATAAAATTTTATTAAAACATCGGAATTTTAATTAATCTATATTTTAGAAATAAAGTTCATGAAATTCCAAAACACTATTTAATAATTTATTAGATTTATTTTTTATTGATTAATTTACTTGAAAATTATAGAGACTAATTGTTTTAAATTTTATTTTTTATTTATAAAAAATTTCAATATCATAGAATTATCCGATGAATCTAAATAACTATCTTTACTCGCATTCGATTGCCTTCGCGCTCGTACCTATGGCTGACCCTTAACATTGTCTGGCAAGACGTTAGAACTGTCGAAACTGTCTGGTTACTAAGAAAACATATTTAGGTAGTTACTCAAGAAACATATATGAAATTCAGCTTTTATACTATGACGTAAGTTTACTTACAATTTACAAAAGTTTGAGGGTGTCTGGCGGGGGTTTGCCACGATAGTAAGTGTGGCAATGGATGACGTGATTTCTTATATTATAATTATAATTTTAAAATATTAAGCTTCATACTTTAACGTTTTTAGGTAACAATTTTATACATCTTTGATTATTACCTGCCAAAGCCACCATGATCCAAACATCATAGGTAATAGCCATTTCGTCCTACCTCTATTGGGGACTTTGCGCAGAGAAACATTCAGCTTTTATATTATGACGTACGTCTGGCGTTCACGGGCTCTTAGGCTATTACTTTTTTGTCTACCGATTTCGAGACGTAACCCGTTCTTCGTCAGGACAACCACTACACATGCATGTAAATATCACTACACACCACAACCATAGTAATATTTACACACCAACACCTTCGCAAAATACTCAAAATAACTCAATACGCAAAATAAAAATATATTAACATACGTGTTACTCCAACTAAAGGCTAACGTGCATGTAAGCCTTCAGTTAGGGTATCACGCATATGAATAGTATTTTGCGAAGGTGTTGTATGTAAATAATACTATGGTGTGGTGTGTAGTGATATTTACGTGCTAGTGTAGTGGTTGTCCTGACAAAGAGACGGGTTACGTCTCGAAACCGGTGGACAAAAAAGTAATTTTAATGATTATATACTAACATAAATAACATTTTGTTATATGATTGGTGAGTGAATTTTCATGGTGTCCATAAAGTGTACGTAAAGAATTGTAATCGGTCATGAATGTGAACGTAACGAATTGTAATCGGTCCATGGTTTCCCAGACACATTTATTTGGTGTCACTCTCTTTATTCAACTGATCTGCCTTGTTTTGTAGACAGATTTTCATATATTTTTTGTATTAAGACTTAAATAAAATTATAAATTAAATATGCTAAATTACCTTTTTTTAACAATTTAAAGATTGCATCCCTTTTTAAATTTTGATTTGCAATTACTTTGAATCCTAATTTTTTAAAGGATTTTTTTATTTCTTCGGCATCTTTCAGGGTACCCTCCCTTGGTTCGAAGACTGCAAAAAAGTAATAGTTGATATGTTTTTTGGAAAAATATATTTTTATTTTCTAAAATTTCGTTGACCAAACAACATTGAACAAGTAAATATTTATAATAAATAAATAACAAAACATAATGATTACATTAAAAACTAATTGAAGCACATATTCCTAAATATAGATTATATATATATATATATCTATATACTAATAGTATTAATATCTTTGGGGAGTAACCCGTGTCAAAAGCTGGTCCTCAGAAGGAAGGGACCATTCGTCAACCGACATATATATATATATATATATATATATATATATTATAATATATATATATAAATTTTCGACCATGAATTTTTGATCATGATCGAAAATTTGTTATTAGTGCAAAATATTTTTTGATATAAAAATCTATACCTATAAATTAAATCTCCGTCTGTCCGTCCATTCTTTCGTCATATCTACACCGTTTGACAGATCCTTACCAAATTTAGCATTCGTACTCTTTAGGAACTCGCAGAAATCATAGGCGCCATTTCCCCTCTCCCACTCCTTTCCACCACTCCTGCTCTCAGATATAAAAGTAATGAACTCCAAATCAAATTTAATACTATTAATTTTAAACTGTAAAATGATTAAATTCCCCCTTCCCCCTCTCTCACTATTCTATCGTTTTAAATGAAAAATAATGCAATTCAATAAATTTTCTTGCATAGTTACGATGATTGTATTTATCGAAAAGTCAAGTTTGAGTAGCTTGTGGGTGTAGTGTAATGACGCCCGCCTAGTGATTTGCTTGGTGGTCGGTGTTTCGAGCACAATTTCAGGACGTCAGTAAATTAGTCCTATTTTAATAGCACATGCATTTACCTTCGTTTGAAAATAGTAAGAATATTGAATATTGAATATTGAATATAGAAAGAAAATAGAAGAAGGGCGTGTAAGGTTTTTAACTTTTTTTTTGCGTTTTATTTTTAATTTTTTAAATGAATGTGTAACATCGCAAGCATATTTTGTCAAAATTTCAAGTCAATCGGAGCAAAATTGACGAAATTATGGACATTTGAGCGATACTCAGACTGATTTTCTATACCTGCTCGGGCAGCTAAGAGACGCGCTCACCTGAGGACTACCGGACGTGCTATTGTATTTGCGTAGACATGGACAAAATTATGCTGATGATGAAAGCTCTTTACTATGTGAACATGGCATCGACGATTATGTGTAAGTATAAAATAAGTGTTGAGTTTTATTTTGAATTTTACAGTGTGCAAAACTTTAAAGCGTTTTCCCCACATCTCACGTTTTCAAAGTCGGTGTCCATCATAACTTCAAAACTACTGCACCGATCCTTTTAAAATTTTGAACACTATTTCTGTACATAATTTACGAGGTAACGCTGGAGACTTTTTTTCAAATTTGTTATTAATTTTTATTTTTTAATAACAAATTAGTCGATATTTTTCGCAAAAAATCGCGTTTTTCCCTTCAAAGTGTTCCAAATTGAAAAAATTGAAAAATTAAAATTTCAAAAAACCCTCCCAGTGTTATCTGGGAAAACCTATTATCTAACGAATGAACTTTAATTTTTTAATTTCAGATGATCTAGCACCAAGTTATGATGGACACCGCAATTCTACTTTTTTCCGAGACACATCTGAATAATTGCTGCCATTGCCGTATTTTTTAATATTTCTTCTTGAAAATTTTACACAATATTTTTCAAATGTCATACTTTAATGTACCATTAGTTTTAATAAAGAGATTTGAACTGTGTTTTCATAAAAAGTTCACACAAACATGCCTTTTTTTCTACGAATTAACCTTACCCCCCCTTAAGTTTACTTCCAGCCAACTAGAAAAAATGTTTATATATTTATATTTTTATATATTAAAGATATTTCATCAAAAATATACCAAAAATATAAAATATAGACATTAACAAAAAAGGGAAATAAAGTTGCAAATTGGATAACTTATAAGAACTAATGTAAAAATATATTTAAACGGTAACTATTTGCAAAAACGATATGGTTACTTAATATATTTATTTGCTATTAACACCTTATCCAAATTTTATCGAAGTAGAATTATATTAAGTATGTAATTTTTATTAATATTTTACGAATTATAAAATGAATAAATTTTAAAATAATTTTCTTACCTTGTGCTTTTTCATTGAAAACTTCTGTATTATCAAACAAGTAAAGTATTCCATTTTTTTTCTTTTTTTCATAGGTATTACATTGTTTAAATATCCTCATTTTATTGTATTCTTCAAAAACTGGATGTTGGCCGAGTTGTAAAACAATATTTTTAGTAAGACTGCATGTAATTTCTGGTGTTTTCGTACCATGGCCATATCCCCCTACTGACCGATTTATCAAGACGTCATTTATTAAAACTGTCATGACATCTAAAATGCAAGTGGCGCTTTTAAGGCCCTTTAGCATTTCACAAAAATTCTTAATGAGCCACGATCCTGTAGGAACTGGTTTATGTAGAGGGGCAGCCTCATATGTACTCCTCAAAATTAATATGTCGGATTCCGCGGGCAAATATGTTTCTGCTAACTCCGTGTTATCGGTGTCTGTTAGGGAAAGCTTTTCTGGCAAAATATCTCCGTTTGACGTCTGAGAACACATTTAAAATACAACAGAAAATTATTTAGTACCCTGAGAAAACTGGAGAGGTGTGGATAAATAAAATTTAATACATACTTGAAACAAAAACATCTTTGGTTTTCCGTTCAAACCGGAACATCTATCACTTCGGAACAATTTGACGATATCTTCTTGGGTGTAACTACTATCAGCACACAGTAGATTTCCGACATTCTTGAAATGCGTTATTACAACAATTGCCAATAACGAGTATTCTTCATATTCTTTTTCAGAAGCTACGAAAATATTAAAAAGTTTATTTTATGGTTTGATAAAAAGAAAACATTGATAAAAGGAAGATTCTTTGTATAAACCCACTATTTATTAAATTATCAACATTTTTCGTTCCTTTCTTAAGTCCTTTCATAAGATTACACCGCCTATTAAAAATTAGAAATCGAAGTATGGACATTAACAAAATAAAAAATCAAATATATGGGAGATATATAAATAATTAATTACTAATATGAAAAAAATTAAAAGATAATTATTTGAATACAGAACCAGGTTATTTATAATATTTTATTTACGTTTAACACTTTTTCTTATTAAAAAAATTATAATTTATCCAACCCTAATCCTATTTGGTTGTAAAATCAAAATATTGATCCATTTTCAAAGTCACCATTAAATCATTTTACATTTATTGAAGAAACTTTTATACACTTTTATGTAAGTAAATTGAGTAGTTAAATATTTTTAGAACATAAATAAAAGAAAAACAAACGCTACAAAATTTTACAAACCTATTCACTAACCTTTTATTAAATGAGAAAATAATGTTTTCTCATCACAATTCAGATACAAATCGTACTTTGTAAATCCAACCATTCCAAAGGATACTTTTAAGTGATTTATATCTTCCCTCGTTCCATTTCTGGGTATCAAATCTGTTATTAAAATTTAATGAGTAATTATTACAAATTCACTATATTTTCTGGTGGCGGATACAATTGAAAACATCTAAAATTTAATTGAAAATTCAATAATTATTTAAACTTATGAAAAAGCACTGGCAAAATTACTTTATTATTACGTCTAGTTAAGAGTAAAGTAATTATATTTCATTATTAATACAGAGAATTTCATAAGATAATAATTTCATAACATAATCTATATTTCATTTTTAATCGTTGAAGATGTGTCTATATTTACAGTTTTACAATTTAGTACAAAATGAAAATGTAGATATTTGGATCATATGTATGATGTAGGCAACATTTGTTATTGTTTTTGTTATAAAGCTTAGTGAGTTGATAAATTTTGAATTAGTATAACTGGAAGTATTTTACCATTGCAGCTCTGAGTCAAGATGAAAACCAAACAAACTACATTAGTGGATTACAATGGTAAACATTTGTTTATCAAATTCTGTTTTCAAATGCAATTTGTCAATTCTACATAAGAACTTATAATCTAAAATTATAAGTACCCACGAGACGAATCTTCATAAACTGGATTCACTTTGATTATCAACGTCTGGCGGTGGAGTAAAAATGAGTGAAAATAAAATTTATAACATTAAACAATAAAATACCTTTAAATTTCTCTTGTGCAATAATAATAAGTTTTCCAGGAAGTGAATTTGATTGAGTGGAAGTCCTAAAAATATTAAAGAATATTTGTAAATGGTAGTTACAATATATACCAAGTAAATTTTTAATAATAAATAGGTTAACAGTGCAAATTGGTAAATATGTATAGACAGTCTTAGACAAATAAAATATATATATATACATAAAGATATGGATATGATTTCATGATATTTGTTTATGAGAAGGATAGGAACTTGATCATAAACATATATCATGAAATCTTAAGATCGGGGCAGAAATTGTATTGTTGTTTGATGGCAATGGGCACTTAAAGATGGGCTGAAAAGTCAATTTTTAATAACATAGCTTATATGATTTATCGTTGAGTTAAATTGGGTCACATTAGTGGGCAACTTGGACAGAGAAGTTACCACATTCAGATGTACGGTAAAATGAAGTGTACTGCATTCCATACACCAATCAAATAACTCCGTAACTCTCAGAAGACTCCATTGAAGTGTTTTCTACTACCCTACCGGCTACACTGTAATTAAGATTACTTACTTATAAACTAGACATTGGAAGTAAAATAAAATGTGTGGAGATAATCATATATGTAATATTTATAATTAACAGGGTGTGAGGATGGTGATGAACATGATGATATTAAAATTAATCCGTGAAAGTTAAGACAATGTAGTTACAAAGATCTGCGAC
Source organism: Agrypnia vestita (assembly GCA_016648135.1). Classification (NCBI taxonomy): domain Eukaryota; kingdom Metazoa; phylum Arthropoda; class Insecta; order Trichoptera; family Phryganeidae; genus Agrypnia; species Agrypnia vestita. The sequence goes on along the minus strand of JADDOH010000739.1, from coordinate 6,604 downwards.
TGTTCATAGTACTTTATACTTTGCCTGTCTCAACACAGATTCTTCCAGCAAGACAGGAATTGTATAATAATTTCTACATCTACATTGTATCAATCTAAATTTGATTAAAATACTGAAGATAGGTATAATACAAACCCTTGAAAATTTAGATCTTCATCGATTTCAATTTGATCGGACCTGGCTTCGGTGTCACCTTCTAAGGATTGGGATTTCTGCATGACTTTATATTTTTGATTATCCTCTGTTTTGTTCCTCGCCAAACTTCTGCGCGCGGAGCCTAAGTGTTCGCTTCTGTGAAGTTAATCATATCATCGGCGATAATATAACAACACACGGTTACTAACTCATACTATTTACAGCAATATATCATTCTTAAATTGACTAAAAGTTTTTCAAAAAAATGAAAAGAAGTTCATTAATACAGTAAATAAATAGTACATAAAACAATTAATGTTGATTTAAAGAACAACTCTTGCCTCATTCGCATTCATACATAACAGAATTTTCTCAAAATAAGTTAGTAGATATTAACTACTTTTGGAGTAATTCGCGTTAAATTCTGGTCCATAGGACCAGTCATGGGCCGACGTTTCGAACAAATCACTCTGTTCATCTTCGGGCGCCTTGGCGATGAGTTGTCTTTCCAAAAAGCGCGTGGAACACGACCATTCGAAGACGCAGCTCACCGCCAAGTGAAAGTTTGAGAAATTATTTGCTGCTACTGTTCGCGGAGGAGTGGGTTTTTCCTAGTATTTTGTAATAAATCCGGCAATTCTATGTTTCTGTAGTAATAAGTAATAATTCTTTGTCAACTTATTAACTTTATAAAGGCTTATTACTATAGAAACATCGCATACTATATATACAGACAAAGTATAAATTTTTACAATGTATACATTAACTCATAGTAAGTTCATTCATATTATCACGTGGTAGTGGCTAGGGAGGAATGAAAATACAGTAAATTAATAAGCAATTTATTAATTAATGATTAAATAATTATTCAATATACAAAATCAAATCACTTTACTTAAATTAAACATAACGCCATTCTTTAATCTACAGTATTTCGCAATATATCACTTCGTCTACAAACACTTTATTATCGTCGGGTAACACTTATTTTTCGCACGTATAAGTCGCACTGAATTATTTCGCTACTTGGGGACTCCGTTCGATTATTTTGCTTTATTTATGCTTATTTTACGACTGGCCATCCTGGCTATCGCCTCGTGGCCAACTGCGCACCAAACGAACTGTCAAAATACGACTCTTTTCTGCCACGGCACAGTTCCACTATTTATACTTACAACCGCTGGTTTTATCGAAATTCCTAAGTTTTTCTAGTGTTAAGGAGAAAATTCACGTCGTTTCTCGGTTGTTCCAGGCGTTTTTCGAATATTTTAGATCACCCTAGATTGCTATAGACCATTCTCAATCCTTGAATTACATATTACAAGGGATTCGGACATTACTAAATTTCTTTTTTAGCATCTCGTTAAAATATACTAGTAAATGTACACATTATAAAAATTTTATACTTTGAAACGGATACATTGTAATGCTTCCTTTTAGACAAAAAAGGAAGTATTACTATTCTGTCGTAACAAAATAAATTTAAAATAAGTAAATATTACACATTCCGTCCTAACCAAATAATACGCGAAATCGCACACGTCGAGCGAGGCGGCCGGAGCCAGCGCGCGTAGGTTACACACACAGGCTTACGAGTCACACACACTATGATAGTATCCCTGTCCACTGCCGTCGCGGGGCCTCCGGGCAGGAGACGCAAGGCGTGCCGTACGGGCCGCGCTGCCATACTCTTGGAGCAACTGTACCGGCGCGCAACCCCCCCCCGCACCCTCTTCCGCTCCGTGCTAATATAGGATAACTCCGCGCCCGGCAAGCCAGTCTGGACCAGTCAGTCTTCGAGTCACCATCCGGAACCGAGCTCTGCGGTGCGTTAGCTACGCCGTCCGCCCTAAGCAAATTACGGCCGCCATTTGTATAAAAGTTACGGTGCCGGAATTGTTCGTTGTAAATTTTCAAATGTGAGCCAATAACATACCTCTCGCCGTGTTACAAAGCTAAACAGTGTGTTCAAACGATTTAATAATATACTTCCCGCCGGGTTATAAAGTTAAACAGTGTGTTCAACTAGTTTAAACGCATATAGTAACTAGTTCGTCGTGTGAGACAATGTCGGTCTCACAATAAATACATTATAATAATCGTTCTCTATGTTTTTATAAACAACCAGGGTGAAGTAAACCAAAGTTAAAAAAAAGGGTTCCTCGCAAGCGCCTTGAGCCCCCTTTGCAAAAAATATAATACATTACTATTGGCGTCCTGAACATTCCCCGCCAACAAGGGGTATAATAAAAACAATCGTTTTCGTCCCCTATTAAACAACGCCTGTTCTTTTAAGTTTTAATAAAAATACCGTGCTTTGGACTTCATAAGATTCAACCGTCATTGGCGTCTTCTTGTTTAAAAATCACCATAAACTTCGGGCGCCCGGTTCGGGCATTCCGATCGATCAGCTGACGGAGGACAACCGTCCGCCGACTCCTACAGCTGGTCAGGGCTGGCACCCTTACTAAAGGTGGTCGATCCACTCCATACTCAGAAGAAAAACTACAGGTTTCAAGTGTTTGATTATACCTATACATAATTTACAGCAGCCAATTATGGCCAATCTATAACATTCGCAAACTATTTACAAAAAGTTACCAAAGGGATAACCAAGTGACATTAATCGAACTCAAGTGATGTAACTTTTAAAATAGGAAACACAAAGTCTGTTCCAATCCCTGTTCCTACTTACTCTTATATCCCATGAGCCTCTACTGGGCCGACCTCTGGAAGCTTAACTATATGTAAATTAATATTCTGTATTGGACCCGACTGTGATTAAATTCCGTTATAAAGGAGTATCCATTTTGACTTTAGTGGCCACCAGGGTCATACTTGATAATTCGGCGCTGTGTTTTTCCTAAACCTTTTTACTATTGTATGTCATTGTCCCGTATGAAACCATGTTTATAAACTGTATAGTATACTGTAAAATTTGTGCCTTTTGAACTATTCTCTGTGTACTGAACTGACTGGATAACATCTTTGTAATTAAACCTCATGTAAAAACCATACAGGCCCTGTTCTTTTTATTTTGCTTTCTCCATACAATTCCCCAACCAATCTGAAAGAAAGTAACGGGAATGGACCACAACCATTGAGGCTTAGAATCCTGGTAAGATAACCCTGAACGTGGTTGGTCAGTTAGATCGTGTAGAAGAAATTCTACATATGAGAGAGCAAGTACGTTCTCGGCAACCGCGTTCAGGGGTTTATTGAAAAATTGAACATTTCACTGGCGCCCAACTCATGGGCCACCCCTTACAGATTTCAGATTGGTCAAAAAATGGTTACACATTGTATGGATAAAGTAAAAAAATAATGTCAATCAGTACACACTCTTTTATGTAATCTTGTAGAACTCTAGCATTTGTTGTAAAAACTGTTCCACTTTCCTCCCACATCCTAAGACTGTCGTACCGCGTAAAAATAATCGCCATTAATTACCAAAATAATTCGCGCCATTCCCCGTCTACAAAAAACGCCCACTGTACGACTCATAAGTTTTGGACCACATCGAGTACACTCGGGCTCAAAAGTTTTGATACGCCTAGCTATCATCGTAATTCAAATTTCAATTTTCTAAATCAATATCTCGGCTGCTTGCAACTACAAATATTACTCAAGTTCACCACTAACCTTACCATGGAAACCCTTTCTAGCATTCCTAATTACCAAACTGCTCGTTTACACACGTTAAGAAAGGCTCTTCGCGAGCAAGGAATAACCCCATTATCTGGTTTGGCCGCATTGCGCGAGCAAGCCAGACTACACAACGAATCCTGCACGCAACCACATGTGGCTCCAATCGCCCATGCCCATGCGTACGAGGACCTGTCTATGGCACCTGAACTAACAACGGATACACCTTTGACAGTAACCGAATCTACTACAACCGCTACCCAGGCACCCTCATTATTACAACCAGAATCGCGATTAAATATTCCAAATGTCAACTTTGGCTCCTGGCCAGTCACTCCTTATTCTGGCACCGGCGACGCGCGCGAATTTTTAATTCGCCTAGAGGAAATAGCGCGCGCGCGCTGCTATCCCGTCCAACAGCTGACTCATGTCCTTCCAGAATTTTTAAAGGATAGGGCGTTAATTTTCTATAGGGCTACTATTCGAGCAGACCTATCTTGGAACCAGTACAAATTATCTCTCCTCCATAGATTCGAGCGGCCGGATTATTCGGTCGACAAGAAACTCGAAATATGGACATCGAAACAATCCGATTCCGAAACAGCCGCGGATTATGTGACTAGATTCTTAACACTAAACCACATCGTTGACACTCCTCTGTCAGAGGAAGAGCTCCTTCAGGTCTTCGGCCGTGGACTGCTCCCGAGGTTCGCAGCAGTCCTAGTCAGTTCGCGACCCACGTCGGTGGCCGCCCTAGAGTCACTATGTTCCGCGTTCGAACGACTAGACTCTCCTTCATTAAAAGGCCCTCTCGGACAGCCTCCGCGCAAGGCCCCTAACCCAAGAGCAATTGCGTCGGCCCCTACTAAATCAAGATCTCCGCGCTGCTTTAATTGCAACGAGCGAAACCATTTTTCTAGAGAGTGTCCCCGGCGACGAAGGGCAGCCGGTCAGGCACCGCCGCCAAGACGGTCGCCGCGCTTACAAATAAAAAGTGAAGGCATACAGCCCAGTAAACGCCCGAATTCGGTGGTTCCCTTCCCCGATGTATCGAGACCACCACCTAACTTTCCATACAACTCAAAAAACTAATGTCCAGCCAATCTCCATACCGCTCGAAGGAATGGATTGATTGGCTGGCCTCAATCAGACTGTTCAAGACCACCTACCATTTAAATACAGCCCCGATGTCCAACGAACTAGACAACAGGCCGTTTCTTTCTTTTAAAATACATCAAATCTCGTTCAGAGCCCTACTCGACTCTGGTGCCGGCGCGAATATCCTGGGTGGTACGTTATATGAATCATTCGTCGACCTCGGCTATAGGATCCGACCCACTGGCATTTCGGTGCGAACGCTGGACGACTCTCCGCTATTTTCCAGCGGCACTATCACCCTGCCCGTGCGTTTTGACCAACGGCTCGTTCAGGTTAACTTCGTCGTGGTACCGTCACTCTCCGACTGCATCATTCTGGGAGCCCCGTTCTTGCGAATCTCCGGCCTAGCCCCCAGCCTATTTCCCAACGGAAAGGCCCGTATCGCCCTAGCGGCTACGGAACCTACCGCCGTTAGCGACCGCACCACACCTCCTGCCTGCCTGATATCTATCGACGAACTCACCTCTGAGCAAAGAATTCGGCTAGATTCAGTCAAGAGCGACTTCACAGATATCTCCTTTGAAAAAGTAGGCCTTGGGAGAACCCGTTTGGTCTCACATGTGATCGACACCGGAGACCACCCTCCGGTTAAACAAAGAACCTATCCCGTATCACACGTCAGGCGTCAACAGTTGATCCAGGAATTGGATACTATGATGGCCCTAGACGTAATAGAACCAGCCCGGAGCGGGTGGCTCAACAACGTATTTATCGTACCAAAAAAGGACGGGTCAGCACGCTTTGTCTTAGACCCAAGGAAATTGAACGACGTCACCAAGTCAGACTCATACCGGCTGCCCAATATCAATCGAACTCTTGAAAACTTAAGAAACACCAAGTATCTCACCACCCTAGATCTAAGCTCCGGATTCTGGCAAATCCCTCTAGCCGCCGGAAGTCGCGAAAAGACCGCTTTCTTCGTAGAGGGTCGCGGTCAATTCCAGTTCAAGGTATGCCCGTTTGGATTGAAAAACATACCAGCCGAGCTACAGAGACTGATGGATTCTTGTTTCTCCGACTTGGGCCCAAATGTATCCACATATATGGACGACATACTGGTGTGTAGCGAGGATTTTGATTCGCACGTCTCCTTACTACGAAAAGTAGCTTCTCGACTGAAAGAGGCTGGGCTAACTATAAACCTGAGCAAATGCAACTTCTGCAAGGACTCTCTTAAGTATCTGGGACATGTTATAGACAGAGAGGGGATACGTACCGATCCCGACAAAATCTCGGCGATGGTCAACTATCCGAGGCCGACGACGGTAAAACAAACTAGGGCCTTCATCGCCACATTGTTATATTACCGAAGATTCATACAGAACTTCTCAAAAATTGCCAGCCCCTTATGTCGGCTGACCAGCTCCAAGTTCCTCGGAAAAAGGTTTGTTTGGAGCGAAGAGGCCGAGGAGGCATTCGTCGCCCTTAAAAGAGCTATGGTGATGGCGCCCATATTAAAGCCTCCGTCCCATGATCACGAGTATGTCCTAACATGCGATGCTAGTGCAATAAGCATAGGGAGCTTCCTCTCACAAAAAATGCCTGACAAATCGGAACATATTATAGCATACTATTCTCGAAAGCTCACCCAGCCTGAAAGATCGTACAGCGTCACCGAAAGAGAGCTGTTGGCAATCGTGGACTCGGTCCATCACTTCCGCAGTTA
>JADDOH010000738.1:0-62237 GCA_016648135.1 Agrypnia vestita | reverse complement strand
TGTTTTATATTTATTTGACACTTCATCCGCTATTCATCCCCATTCAGAAGATTGAATTCTTCAGCTCCTTACTCCGCCGGCACGCAGTCAGCTGGGCTGTGGAATCAGCTGTGCGCGGAAATCTCATCGTCACAGACCATAAATATCTTGTAAACCAGACTAAATCAATTTTACTTTTCCGAAAACCTACTTTATCCCTTCCTCGTCCCCCCATTCCTTTCCTACCCATCTCGTTATTGTGAAACTAATTTTATTATTGTACTATTGTATTCCGGAAACTCATTTCAACTGTTCAATTAAGTTGTGTGGTTGGTTGGCAGTAATTGCCAAGTAGCAACAAACCAGCCATTGTAGTAGTATGTATAGAGTTAATAAATAAAATATTAATAAAAAAATAAAATTAAAAAAAGTTAATGAAAAAGTGAAAAAATACCTGCAGTATTAATTAAACGTTTATTTTATTATATATGTACCTATTACTTATTTATTATTATATATATTGTATCTATCAACCTAAGATAAACTCCGTAAACAACAAAAAGTAAAAGTAATTTAGCAAATATAAAACCTTGTTAAACATAAATATTGTAGCGCCATCTCTCGATAAATAGACAAAACTCTTTTAATACTAACTCGAAAGACGTCAAAATCTATCAAACTTTATAACTGATTATTTTAAATTCTTGCAAATGGAGTCACAAAAGTATATATTGTTAGCTGCAGAATCAATCCAGAAATTGACATCTTTAATAATGGATCCGAGTAATAAATTCAATAAGGATCAAATGGCAAAAGTGATGTCAATGAGTAATGAAATTATGACTGCTAACAGTCAAGCAGCATCCCCAATAGCAATCTTAGAGGGCGAAAACACAGCTTTAAAGAGCATATTAACATCTAACAATGCAACACAAACATCTCCAATTGTTTCTACCCAAATATTTAAGACAATAAATGAAATGGAAGAACGGAATTTACGAACAAAAAATATAATACTGTTTAATGTACCGGAAAGTGATTCTAACCTCTCATTTAATGGAATGCGCGAAGATGTGAGCGGTGTGTCAGAGTTATTAAAGCATGTTGACGAATCTTCAACACTCAAAGTAACTAAGGTTTATAGGATCGGAAAGGGGAATCCTGAAAGAGCTCGACCGATCAAGGTGCAATTTGAGAAAAGAGAACAGGCCATGCATGTGATAGTAAATAAAAATAAATTACCAGATAATATTAAGGTTAAGAGAGACCTCACTATAGTTCAACGTAAAGAGATCAAAGACTTGTGGGAAGAGGTTGAAGAAAGAAGGAAGAACGGGGAAACCAACCTGACAGTTAAATTCATCAACGCAAAACCGAAAATTATGATATCTCACAATAGGCATGCAAAAAACTGAACACAAAAGTAAATTGTTATTATCAAAATATTCGAGGAATTAAATCGAAATTATCTGATCTATAAACTAATTTGCCTACTTTCCACCATCACATTTTTCTTCTCACTGAAACCTGGCTGGTTCGAGATGTCCAATCTTCGGAGCTCGGTTTCGATAATTTTGCTGTCTACAGACAGGATCGAACCCAGAATAACAGTAACAAGACTAGAGGAGGGGGGGTTCTCATTGCTGTTAAAAACAACATTAAATCTAAAAAAATAACCCTGCCTGAAAATAATATAGAATAAGTTTTTGTTCATGTTGAAGCACCGCCAACCGGCATCATCCTAGGATGCATTTATATTCCACCCGGGTCAGATGTGACGAAATACAGGAGTCATGTGAATAATATAGAAGCTCTACGGGCCAAATATCCAAGATGTAAAATTATACTAATGGGAGACTATAATCTTCCGAATATCCAGTGGTCCCCGAACTTGCAGAAGGATTGGAGCGGAACTGCGAATATGATGGAAATAATCAAGACCATCAAGTGACTGCAAGTGCTATATGTTCAAGTGAATGTGCAAGCTCCAGGGAAATCATCGAAATGACTCATTTTTTAGGTTTTGTACAAAGTAATTTCGTTCCAAATTGCACTAACAAACAATTAGACTTAATTTTAACGAGTGACACTAAAATAACTGTTGAATTATCAAATGAATCACTATTACCAATAGATAAGTACCATCCACCATTGGATACAGGTATTACGCATGACTTCTCGGAGTGTAGGCGTGAAGCAAAAAGATATTTAAATTTCCATAAAGCCGATTACCCCGCTATAAATGCTTATTTAAAACCTGTTTCAAAATCTTAGCCTTGATTTGAAGATGGAAGCTTTTTACAATGTACTAAATGAGGCCATAAAATCTTTTGTGCCTGAAACTTGTGCCAAGGTTACAAAATATCCCGTTTGGTTCAGCAAGGAATTAAAATTATTAATACATGATAAAAAGCTAGCTCACCTCAAATACATGGAAACACGAAATCCACTAGATTATCAGCTTTTCTCGAGTTTAAGATTAAAATGTAAAAACAAGTCTAAGTCCTGTTATAGGGACTATATGGCTAACATCGAAAGCATGGTAACTAGTGATACCAGAGCCATATGGAAATTGGGTAACTCACAAAGAAAGGCTGACAATCATGTCCCAAGTTCTATGATATATAATGGTTCCAATAGTGATAATCCCTATACAGTGGCAAGCTACTTCGAGCATTTCTTCAGCAGCGTCTATGAAACCCATAACATAATTGATACAAAAATTCACTCCAAATTTAACTATTCTCCTAATAAAGAGATCACTCTAAACAGTTGCCATATAAATCACTCTACTGTTATGAAGGGACTGGAGAAGCTAAATACAAGAAAACCTATGGGGCCTGATGGAGTACCTAACGCACTATTGAAGAACTGCCGAACATTCCTGTCATACCCACTATTTATATTATTTAATGAGTCTTTAAGACTCGGCTACTTTCCAAGCCATTGGAAAAAAAGCTTCATCGTGCCAATTTTAAAAAAGGGAGATAAATCAAATGTTTTTAATTACAGACCGATTTGTATATTGTCTGCAATTCCTAAGCTCTTTGAATCACTCGTCTTGGATGACCTTTCTCCTCACCTCGAGAGCCTCATCGAGCCAAGTCAGCATGGCTTTGTTAGCGGTAGATCGACTCTGACGAATTTAATTTTGTATGAAGATCAGATACTGAAAACCCTTGCTGAGAAATATCAGGTGGACTCCATCTACACTGATTTCATCAAGGCCTTTGATAAAGTACCTCATGATTTATTACTTTATAAGCTGAAGGCTTTAGGCATTAAGGGAACTCTGCACGATTGGTTTACTAGCTACTTGTGCTCGCGAAGAATGATAGTACGAGTTGGTGATATTAAAATGGATGGATTTATTGCTACTAGTGGCGTACCACAAGGAAGCCAGCTGGGACCTATTCTATTTCTTCTCTTCATTAATGATATAGTAAATTCTTTAATAGTATTCAATTCTTACTTTTTGCTGACGATTTAAAGCTGTTTAAAAGAATACATAGTATATATATGTGTAGAAGATTGTTTGGTATTGCAGAATAATTTAAATGCACTTATCAACTGGTGTAATGTTAACAAACTTTATTTGAATATTCAAAAATGCCAAGTAATCACCTTTTTTAAAATAAAAAATCCCCTCAATTTTACGTATACATTAAATGACATTCCTCTTGAAAGAGTCAAAATTGTAAGAGATTTAGGTGTGATATTTGATGAGAAACTAACATTTATTCCACATATTGACAATATCACTAATAATGCGTTGAAGATGCTAGGATTTATTTTGAGGCTTACAAAAGACTTTAACACTATAAATTCCATTAAATTATTATATACGTCTCTAGTACGAACTCAATTAGAATCTAATTCTCCTGTATGGTCTTCACATTATACTGTTCACTCCAATAATATTGAGCGAGTGCAGCACTAATTCTTGAGAGTTGTTAATTTTAAATTACACATACCAATAATGGACATAAATTATAATTTTCTATTGTCTCTAATTAAACTAAATAGATTATCCGATAGAAGGAAAATTGCTGACCTCGTATTACTGTATAAAATCGTATATAATTATTACAACAGTTCAGAACTAACGCAGCTAATTTTTTATCACATCCCTTCCAGGAGCACTAAACAAAGTATATCGTTTCATTGTGACAATGTTAGTGTAAATTATTTCTATAGCTCACCTATTAGAAGGCTCCATAGGTTAGGAAACGAGTATGGCTACCTATCGGATGTTTTTTCGGAAACACTAGCCGCCTACAAGAAAGCTCTTCTGGACGAATTCGGTCGTTTATAATTGGTTATTAATGTCATGTCTATCTCTTGTTTTTAGATTTTTGAATTTTACATTTCATTTTATTTTGCTGTCATTTTTATTGCTTCTTGAGTTTCAGGTTTGATTTGTTTACAATTATTTCATTTTGTTGTAATTTTGTTGCCTCTTGAATTTCAGACATAATTATTTTAATTTGTTGTAGTTTTAATTAATTAAATAAATAAATTAAATAAATAAATAAATCTATTACTTACTAATTATAACTAAATTGTCTATATATATATAACGATGAATATGTACATTAATTTTATCATATAATTCCCTGTAAATGTAAAATGTAATGATACTCCTCTCCTACACACAAGTCTATGTCACTCATGTGGAAGAGAAAAATCCATCATAAGTAACTAGCTCTATCTTCTAAAAAATAAAATGTATTTGTAAAAAATAATATAACAACTAATATAATGTAATAGACTCATAAAAATCCGAGAACACGGGCCACACTCACTTACCATCGATCGTGCCGTTTCCCCGTGGGGACAAGCGTAGAAGATAAAGCGCCATAAACCTCTCCCCCGATCCAGGTTCATACAACTGGTTAATCTGGCCGTGCCACCTCTTCGCCCTCTCTTTCTGGCGCCGTCAACACTTGGGTATATTTATCTTTCTTACCATCATTTCCTCATTCATTCGCTCAAAATGTCCAAACCACCTGAGCGACCCTTTTTAATTCCATTGATTATGCTAAGATTAGCTTTATATTCATTCCTAATATCTTCATTCTTTACTCCATCATAAATGGTTTTGGCGTTTTGGGATAATTTACTTTTGAGAAAACTTTCCATTGATAACATCAAATCTCAACATTACTTTTGATGTTACTAGAAATTTATCATTAGGGTACTTACACTGCCTATAGAGATTGGATTAAAACCATCAGAAGAAAGATTGCGCATCCCAGATCAAGGTGAGGAAACAGACAACAGGAACGGCAAACGTATAAATAAAACATATGTAGGTCGTCGTAGTGTGTTCATAAAAATAATCCATTCTGCTATTGTTAGTTGCTAGCGACTGTGACACTCGTAGCACCTTTTGTAATACTAATAAGCTTACTCTCACCAGTGCAGTGATGTGAATAGGTACAGCTCTTTTTTCTAGTATTTATGATTATATGGTTTGGGTTTGGGTTTATTTTGACGCGAATACCTACTCATTACGAATACTTAAATAGAGGGTGACGTGTTTGATAATGATTATCTGGCAACTGGCAATATAAGTATTGCAATTGATAACTGCTCTCGAAAACATGTTTGTACGTTTAGAAGCACTTTATCATAATCATACCAATTTTAAAATCCCCGCACTGCCCTACGAGATTCGTCACAAATACCTGCTTGTATCTGGTTTTCGCTTATTGGATAGTGGCGTTTTTTTGAAAACCTTAAATAAGATTAAGGAGAAGACAAATTGACTTATTTGCGTGCTCAGAGCTAGAATAATAATCTAAGTTATGCTGTAACTCGTCAAAATTGACGGAACATTGTTTCACGTCTTTGCTAAGCCCTAGTATATATTGTTTAAGGCGGCACATTCACTGCAAATGCATACTTCGGCTTTTTTTTTACGAAAATGTGGGTTTTTATTATTCATTTATATCAGAATGTATACTCTAGTTATTGCTCTAAAAATACAATTTTTTTAGAGCAATATCTTTGATAGAACCTTTGTTATTATATAATAGTAATAAACTGGACATTATTTATAATAATTAATAAAATATAAGCATTAATCAACAGGCCGCGGCCAAAAAATCGTTTTTAGTGTCCTAGGCGGCGCTAATTTTTTATGAATATTTATATGTACGCGTAATATGTTTATATACGTATAAAGTAGTATAATTTTTACTAAGGAAATCAAGAAATATTCAATATTAATAAATTTATAATGTTTTAAATTTGCAATAAAATTTTACGTTTTTTTTTCATTTTAAACGCTTTTTATTTATTTAAAGAGATGATTTTAAACAGTATATTCTATGTATTCTCGTATTTTGAGGCTTTACTCACTTAATAAAAGTTAGTTTTTTTTATAAAAAAACACCTTATTTATTATTTAAAAATAAAAATTCCAAAGTATGAAATGACGCAGTTGCCGACGGCATTCTGTTTCATAATTACGTCACATTTCACATTTCAATTTTTATTTTTAAATATCAGTTATTGAAATGTAATTTCAACTATTTGCAAAAAATAAGTCAGAAATATTGTAAAAAAAATGCAAACTTTGATATTGCGTATCTCCATAGCTATTGATAGGTATCTAATAGTTGTCTGAATATTTTCGATGCACTATCAAGGCAGGAGCCAACCTGCAAAGTGTTTGCTACTAACTACATTGGGACACCCTGCATACCGAACCTTATAATTCCACCTACTGACGAGGCTTGCCGATGAATATTGGAATCGTGAAATTCTAGTGTCGTCTATGGCACACACCACCATGGACACACACCATCTGAACTGATGGTATAAAGAAGAAGGAGAGATTGTGGAGAGCAACGATGAGCTTCTGTACTCAGAAATCGATGAAAATAGCTTTAAGAAGATTTAAGCAATAAACTATTCCCCATTATGTATTATTAAGCTTATTCTATCAGCATTATGCGTAACAAAATAACAATGGACAATTCGGTGTCTATTGAACAAATTTCTGTTTAATTTTACATTTATTCATAATTTTATTTGTTTAATTCGTTTGGACCTAAGACTAAAGGTACTAATACACAAGCTCATTAGTGGCTCGTGAGCATGCGCAGTATTGAGGTTCTTGAGCCATTGCTATTTAGTAGCATGTGTGTACGCACATTGCTAGTAGGTAATGAGCACGCAAAAATCAACCGCCAGCCGATTTGTGAGCATGCTAATGTCATTCATCATGAGAAGGGGTATCTTTTGAGCTTGTGTGAACGTCATTCGCGGCTAGTATCGGTTATTTATCAATGCGATCTTCTCAGTCCGAGACAGATGAAACAAATATGGCGCGTTGGGGAGATGACAAAACATTCGTTTTCGTGACTTATTATAGGAATCACGATTTTCTGTGGAATACTCGGTCATCGCTATATAAAAATAATATAACAAGAAATAATGTTCATGAAATTTTATTAAAAGTCACGAATGATTCAAATCTTACAATAAAAATTTTAAAAAGTAAAATCAAAAATGTGCGGATGGAAACTCGGGAACTATTTTGATTTATTGGTTCACTTGAATTTTCTATTTCAGTTTGCAAGTCTCCATTTTGAGCAAGAGCGTCTCTGTTCTATGACAAAAGTATGCCCGTAATAAGCATGTGGGTTTGTTTAACTGTAATTTCGGATATTTTATACGCACCGTATGTATTACCGAGAAGCGAATCTCGACGTTTCGTTGGATACTTATCCAACGTCATCAGGAGGACGACCTTTACCCGCGGAGGTGGAGGTCGGACATGTGTGTTTGATTATTAGCTTTAATCATGCTTAAAATAAGAGTACTAATAACGAGCAAGTGTGTACAGTTATTAGAGCATGCTGGTTTTGAGCTTGCCAATAAGCATGTGTATCAGTAACCGAAACGTTACAAACCATAAAAATAATAAATTGAACGGGGAAGACAACCCACATTCGAACTTTTTTCGTTAGACAGTATAGTGTGAAATAAAGTAAACAGAGACTGAACTAGAAAGAGTGGCTGGGCTCAACACACAAGTCAATGTTCTGATATCTTCAATATCTGATATATCGACATTTAATTAACAGTGTCAGACTGGCGGGCTGGGGTGGGGGTTAGCGGCGATACATAGTTGTGGGCAATGAAGCGTAAATATTGAGCGATATTTGATACTGAAGTCGTAATACTTCTGTTTCAGAGGAAATAAACAAATGATCGGCGAATAGCGACTGCTTAGCAAAAAATACGTCGTATAAAGTTGACAGAAACAAAAAATTGATGAGTATGATTTATTTTATTTAGAAAATAAGTAACCCTCAAATACTTATTTTATAAAGTAAATTAATGGTTTATATTTTGTCTTATTGTAAAATTAAGTAATATTGAAGATAAATATTAAAAAAAGTATTATAATATAAAAAAAAGTGTAGCTTGTTGTGATCTTATGGTTAGAACTCTCGCCTCGTAATCCAACATCGCGAGTACCTACGAATCATACTCCAGACCAGCAAGTTAGTCCTATTTACATTTTATTTATTTTCATGAATACTTAACAAAATCACAGGATTCTAATCCAATTCGGCTGGCGTATCCACATACTTGAACCCTCTCTATAAGTACAAATTTTTCAAACCATTAACCGAGGAAAAGATTATATTTGAAATATTGAAGACGAGAAATATTGATGATTCTCCAATATCATCAACACAATTCTTAAAAGCGAAAAAAATGAGAATGAGAAATTCCTTGTAAAAAGATTCGGAACACCCAGGGACTTCCGGTACGATCAGTATAACTTGCTTGAAAAGCGATCTTGCCATAATGGTAAGATTCATCAAGTGAGGATGAAAGTGAAGAACACTTGACGCCCCGATGCTGTTCTCAAGAAGGAATTGCTCTCATATCACAATAAAAAAGACTGAATATTTCAGAAAGTCCGCTTAAATAGCGAAGCGTTAATCGAGATTATTAATTATTAATAATATTATTAATAATATTAAGATTATTAATTAGTTAAGTTAATCGATTATCTGGAATAGCACGCAGATATTTATCGTCTTCACCAGCCAGTGTTCCTAGTGAACAACTATTTTTGAACCTTTGAGAAACAGACTGGAGCTTAAAAAGGCAGCACATTGTTTTTCATTAAATATAATGAACCAATTTTTAAATTTAAGTACTAAAAATTTGGATATTTAATAAAAGTATTCAAACATTACCATCTCTTTCATTTATTCGGCTCGCATCCGCGGATGTGAGCCTCAAAAAATCGGCATCCGCATCCGTATCTGCGACGTTAAAAAATACGCATCCGCCACATCCCTACTATGTATATGTTGGTGGCGTGTGGAGGCACTGGGGCTATCCCATTTAACTGTGTAGTTTTACAAAATATAATTTCGATATTAAAGAAATCAAATGTCTCTGAAGTGTAACAATATAAAACCGACTTGATTTAATTGCTCACTTAATAAGCGAGCTTTTTACTAAAAGCATATTTTTTTTTGTTTCAGCTTTTTTACAAAAGCATATTTTTATTTTTTCAGCTTTTTACAAAAGCATATTTTTATTTGTTTCAGCTGTAATGTTGTAAAAATATATACAGTCAACGCCGTTGAACAGCATCTTGCATAATCACCGCAGTAAGCAAATTATTCGCTTGTGGTGGCTGTGATATCACTTTATTCAATTTAGCATTGATAGCGTAGAAGAAGGTAGCGCAGGAATTTCTTCAGCGGCTAGAGTCGCTGCATAAAATTGTGACAAAACTGATAATACCTGGCTATTCGGACTTCCACGTGTCTCTGGATTATGTATTACAGTGATGATATTAATTACAAAAATTGTTGTCGTTTTCTATATTGAAGAGCACCATTAATATCGTAAATCCCTGGTATCACTGTTCGCCGGGCTCGCTCTGTTGGTAGTATCGCGTGTTGTATATATATCACCGTCACAAATAAATGGTCACACTTGTTCTAACGCTTAGATGTCGCACTTGTCACTGTCACGAATAAATTCATTGACCCCGCGTTGCGTGACGCCTTTTATAGATAAATTTCTTTTTCAAATTTGTTCTAAAATTGGCTAGAGGCCTTTAGAACGTTCTAAACTTTTAATGTTTTACCATATAATGTAATTTCGTGGATTTATCGAGAAAGATAATGCGATCACGCATGACTGACTCTGCGTTTCGTGCGTAATATTCGAGAATTTGCGGTTAAGGACGACTGACCCTGCTTTGCGTGACGTTGTCCATTCAATAGGTTCACCGTCTTGCTACAATATAGTTAATAATCTGATCATTGAATTACTTTGATGGTTTGTGGTTACATTTATTTTGGTATTTTAAATAAGACACTAAACTGGTTTAGAACATACCTTAAAAATAGAACGCAAATAGTAACAATAAAGGAACATGTTAGTTCAAACAATACAGTTTTATATGGTGTACCACAGGGTAGTGTACTGGGACCTATTTTATTCTTATTATATATTAATGACTTATGTAAAGTAAAATTTTCTGGTATTTCTGTGGCATTTGCAGATGACACAGTCTTGGTATTTAGTGGTGATACTTGGGAAGAAACCTATGCTAAAAGCAATGAAGGTTTGTTGACTGTAAAAAGATGGCTTGATAATAATCTTCTTACACTTAATTCTCCAAAAACCAAATATATTACTTTCAGTATTTCCTCTAAAAACCAACCTTTATTAGACCATGATCTGACATTACATACCTGTGTACAGGAATGCAATTGTCAATCTTTGGAAAGAGTAGACAACATCAAGTACCTTGAAATAATTATTGATAAACACCTGAAGTGGAACAACCATATTACTATGTTAACAAATAAAATTAGAAAACTTACATATATTTTCAAGGAATTACGGAACATACTGGACAAAGACACTTTAAAAACTGTATATTATGCTATTGTACAATCATTACTAACCTATAATATTATTTGCCGGGGAAGCTGCTATAAGACCACCCTAGAGTCTTTACATAATGCACAAAAATTAATCTTAAAAATCATGTTTAAAAAAAGTTTTTTATACTCGTCACAACTTTTATTCAGCGAAAATAAAATAATGACTGTCAGCCAGCTTGCCATTATTTAAACTCTGTGCAAATTCTATAAAATCAAAATTATTATTAAACGAACCCAGCAAATGCACCATACTAGAATGTCCACTTCTTTAATGTATCAGCCAATAAGTGCCAAGACAGTGTTTGGACAAAGAAGTTTTTTTTACAAGGCTCTTTTGTTCTTCAATGCTCTTCCCGAAAATATTAGGAGTGCAAACACTCTGTCACTTTTTAAAAAAATGGTTAAGGGTGTTATGCAGACTGATGGAAGTGATATCCAAATGTCTTTGGTGTCCATTCTGTCATAGTCAGTGTGGACACCCTACTCTTAACTTTTTACACAACACTATTGGAGAGGACATTATTGTCACTTGCATTTGCACAAATACCCAATTGCCGAAAACAGGTCATAATTTATTGCTCATTAAACTTCATTTCTTATCACTATTTAATATACACAAACATTCATTTAATTCTCTTATATAGGTACATACCTAAATATACTTTTAACTGTGCTATTATATATACATTTTGTTACTATCCATGCATATGATTTTTATATATATTACTCTACTTTCACTATTGCTTTTGTATTTTACAGTATATTCTGTTCTTATTATCCACATTTTATATTAATATACTCAATTAATTAATTAATTAATTTTATAGTTATATAGTATTTTGTTGTATATCTTTATTATTTTTTGTTCTAACTATATTGTTCAGCTGCTCATCTCGGCACAGGTTCTTCCTAGTGAGATGAGCGGCCCCATCTCCTGTCATGTAACATGATGAAGATAAATAAATAAATAAATAAAATTTCACTCTTGTGAAGAATCAGAAGACATATCAATGCGGAATCGTGCAAAAATATATTATACTAACTGGTCGTACCCGGCGTTGCACGGGTTAAGGATTAAGTAAAAAATAAGTTTGTGAGGGAAAACATAGGGTCCGCTGTTCTCTAAAAACAGTGTTTCCATCTAATGTTAACATAAGTTATTGTAACATAACTGTAATACTTAGATATATGGTATTCTAGACTTTTTTGTAGATATTAATGTCCTCTATAAAACTGTAGTAGGTACATTACTTTGTTCTATTGGCAATAATTTCCGCAGCGTACGCAATATAAGGTTTTTTTTCGTAATTTTTTCACACGTTGGGTTACATTATCGAAGTTTTCATACGGATCCCTAACATTTTTGAAAATATTCTATAGCCTATGTTCATCAGGGATAATGTAGGATTCTCTGAATGTGAAAGAATTTTTCAAATCGGTCCAGTAGTTTCGGAGCCTATTCAATTCAAACACACAATCAAATCTTTCCTCTTTATAATATTAGTATAGATAACGTAATAATAGTATCGCAGATCTACCGGTTTCTATACCATATTGTATATTCATCTGGACGGTCGGACAATAACTTTGATATGTGTGGTTTTGTGGCGAAACCCCGCCGCCTCTCCCATCACCCCGCACCCCGCTGCCGCTCCCGTCGCTCGTAGCTCCGCCTGCCCGAGCGCAGCTGACCCCACCACTGCGCGCCCCCTGAAACGGGCGATGCCCGCTATATAAGGCCAGTCCGCGCGCTATGACGCCAGTCAATGTAGCGAAGGGAAAAACTTCATTTCAAAATGAAGACTACAACACACACACGTTCACCAGTTTGAAGACTACAAAGTGTACACTACAATTGTAGTACTACGAAATGAAGTGAAGTAAATGAAGTGAAGTAATGAAATGAAGTAATTGTAGTATTAATGAAGTGAAGTAATGTAATGAAGTGAAGTAATGTAATGAAGTAATTGTAGTATTAATGAAGTGAAGTAATGAAATGAAGTAATTGTAGTATTAATGAAGTGAGTAATGAAATGACAGTATTGTATATTCATGAAGTGAAGTAATGAAATGAAGTAATTGTGAAGTAAATTTTTAAATGAAATAAAGTATTTTTTTCCCAAATAAAAATTTGGCGACCTAAAAAAAAAAAAGGTCGCCAGATTTCTTCGTTCGATTCCAAAAAATTTTCAAACCATGGGAGGGGGGTTTGTTACAGTTTCCAAAGATTTCTCCGTTTAGCTACATCAACTTCCCAAAAATTTCTTCATAGCTCCCAAAATTTTTCAAACCATGGGGGGGGGGTTGTTACAGTTTCCAAAGATTTCTCCATTTAGCTACATCAACTTCCAAAACATTTCTTCATAGCTCCCAAAATTTTTCAAACCATGGGGAGGGGGTTGTTACAGTTTCCAAAGATTTCTCCATTTAGCTACATCAACTTCCCAAAAAATTTTTCATAACTCCCAAAATTTTTCAAACCATGGGGGGGGGGGGTTGTTACAGATTCCAGAAAATTCTTCATATATCTACATCAACTTTCCAAAAATTTCACGTAAAAAATACACTATTTAAAATGTGTTTCTCATACTTTCGATAACTTTGAAGTGTATGTACTTTGTAGTGTTCGCTATTTGTACTATTTGAAGTTTATACTTTCAATAACTTTGGTGTTTGTAGTTTGTAGTGTGCACTACACATCAAAATGTGCGAAGTGTGCACTTCAATGTAGTGTAGTACTACATTGTAGTAGTGAGTACAGAGCGGACCCATCACTAAGTCAATAGGCAGCTGAGGTCGGGCAGAGGGCCGATCCTGGGCAGTGCATCCAGCGACCTTTTTGCCCGGACCCAGCGCAGGCCGATCGAAATGGCTCTCGGTCCCGCCGCCGTGCCCACGACGGCCCGCACTCTTCACCGCGCTCGCGACTAATGGCTGCATTGCGGTATATGGGTAATAAAGTTTATTTTGGAGTCTAGCAGGATACCGAAGTCATTGACTTCCATTAATTTATTTAATCATAATCAAAGTAAATTGTACATTTTATTCTGCAAAAGGTAACACTATGACATTTATCTGTAATAGTTTATTAGCTGTACACCACACATGAAGATTGTGCCTGTGGTAACTTGCAGTCTGTTATAGATCTAACTGGGACGAAAATTTTCATATCATCTGCGAATAATAGAACTTGTACCGGGTCTGAGAAGTTAGTAATAATGTTGGATGAATGCACGATGGCACACAAAAATAAATAAATTAAATCTTTGAAATATTTATTATTTATTTTCTACTAAACTAAAACTAAAAACTAAATAAAAAACAATGATAAAGAATATACATATTCTTTATCATTGTTTTTTATTTAGTTTTTTTTTTACCAGCTTCGAGGAAACTTTACTGGTCATACTCACGAATATTTTTTTTGATATTATATAAATAAATTTAAAATTGTAGTGTATGTTTCCCAAATAAAATAAAATAAAATAAAGTCTTTGGAGGCCCGAACCATGCAAGATCTGTGGGACAATCAAAAGATTTTCGTCAAACATTGCCAGAGATTCTAAGGTCATCGTGAGTTGATGATATTAGTGCATGTTTAAAGTCCTCCATTTTGTGAAAACACATCAAGACAATACATTTAAGCAAGAATATGCGTGTCGAGTTGCAAAATGATCGACCTGGAGATATATTTTCAAAACAACTCATTGACATTGGTAATGGCAAATTCCCTGTAGACGTTTTGACTGGCTGCATTACCTTTCCTGACAATTTTTGTCAGTTTACTGAATCAAAAACTGAACTCATTCAAAAGGTGTTCCCAAACATTGCTCAAAATTACAGAGATCATATTTGGTTGAGCGAACGAGCTATACCTTCTGTGTATAGTTTTTCGGTACATTCTGACGTGTATATGTGACCTCTCTGGTCAATGTTTCGGATTCCATTGCAGGGTCCATCATCAGGGCTGATGTTAGCTATACATATTGACTGCCAAATAAATGAATTAAATTTCAAAATTAAAAATGAAATTAACGATGAATTGAGGATAGGCAAATCAGTCGATTGCGCTATTAACCAAGATGATGTCATCAACTATCCACCCGAATTATTGAACTCACTGGATTTGCTAGGATTTCCACCTCACAATCTCTAATTAAAAGTCGGATCGGTGGTAATAATGTTGCGAAATATCAACCAACCGCGTCCTTGTAATAGCACGCGACTAACGGTGAAAGAATCACTGAACAACGTCATCGAAGCAACCGTTCTAAAGGGAAATTATAAAGGAGAAGACGTTTTGTACTACGCGTCCCAATGATTCCGACCGACATACCATTTGTATTAATTTAAACGACTACAGTTTCCAGTACGTCTTGCTTTCGCTATGTCCATAAATAAATCCCAGGGACAGTCATCGAGTGTTTGCGGCATTAATCTTGAAAAGCCATGTTTCTCGTATGACCAATTGTATGTTGCTTATTCCCGTGTTGGAAAACAATCAGTTTTGTTTATTTACGCGCCAGGTAATCAAACAAAAAATGTCGTGTACCATAAAGCATTACAATGAAAATATCATTTAATAAAGAATTGCAGTGTACGAAATAGAAAACCGAGTTTTGTAAGTAGCTGTTCTTTACGATTATGACATTAAAAATACATAGAAAAGTATAGATATTAACATTATGCAAATTTATTGTTGATATTACGATAATTATAAATATTTTTATATTTTATTCATTACATATTTTACACTTCACAAAGACCCTGCCAACTTTGAATTAATAATCAGTAGGTTTATTCTATTATCTCCTAATTGATAGTCAATAAACAAAGTGATCACTCTGAAATACATTTTTATTAAGTTTTTGTTTAAATTACACATTTGTGACTGTATAGTATCACAAACTTATCCGTTCTGGTGAAAACTAAAGATGTTATCAGGACATGATGATATCTTTAGTTTTTAAGCATCGCCATCACAATAACAGATAAATTGGTGTCACTGTAAAGAGTTATTATTTAGTCTAGACTACATTTCTGTGAGTAGGTAATCGGGCCTGCTGCACTCTTGTTTTCACAAAATCTATTAGACTGCTTGACAGAGCGACATCTACCGGGTCAGCTAGGTAATTATATTAATAATGTCACCACAAAATTATTTTGCTGTTTTTGAAGAAGAATTTATTGTTTATTTTACACTTATTTAACATAAATACTAATAACTCCAAACTAGGTAAAACCTGTTATGTGGCAGTTATTCTCACTTAGGAGTTATGAAATAGTATCATGGTAATAAGTGTGAGTCGCAAAATTTTTACGCCATTCCCTGGATTTGGACGCCAGGAGCAGGATGTAGAGAAGGTTGAAATAAAACACTGTTTAAACTGGATACTGGACCGAAGAGTAGAAGAGAAGAAACAAACGAAGAGACTGCTTTTTCTCTTCGATTCCAGTGCATTTATTGAATTAACACCGTCGGACCCAGCGAGCGTCAGCCAAGCAGCGCGTGGCCCATTACCGGCGGCGCACACCGCTCGCTCGAACGCGATACACGCTGGGTCAGATTCACACAAAATATTTAAAGAATAAGCCACTATCGAGGCCACAAAACATATTCTTTTATTTATTACATCTTCAAATTGGCAGATATAACAACATAAAACATAAGACCCAAGAGCGCGAACCACTTATGGACAAAGAAAATTCAAACACATAGGCCCGAAACTGTACAATATAATGCTGGAAAGGGAATCACAATTGAATAATCCGAAAAATGTAAAAACATTAATTAAAATTTGGGTAAAAGAGATGGGTCGACCAGTTATTGGGAAACTCATCCAAACAAATTTAGAACTCAAATTTCATTAATTGTATTAGGGTATTTTTACATGTGGCTGAGTGTAGACGATGATTAATTTTTTTAACCTATTTATATTTATTTACGTATTGTTTATTTACTTTAGTCAATTCAAGATACTAATAACTGCCACACTAGGTAAAAACCTATTCTGTGTTATTCTTATATGGTATTTATGTAGTAGTAAAAAATGACAATTAAAGATTCTAAATCTAAAAGAAAATAAAAAGAAAAGTAAATATACATACAAAATCAAGATAAGGATTTAAAGTACATCATAGGAATACCTAAATATAAGAGAAAAGAAAAGAAAAAAAAATACACATACAAAATTAAGATAAGAATTTAATTACTTACAAAAATAAATATTACATTACAGTATACTTTAAATTATACAAAAAGTTTTTGCCAATTCAGAGGTCAAGGGCGGATCACTTCTTCAGCATACCTTCTACCTGATATTTTTATAAACTTATTAATATGATGTTTAAAAGGTTTGTGTAGAGTTATTTCTTAAGTTTCATTAGGTAACTTGTTAAAAACAAGCGGGGCAGTGAAATGTACTTTTTTATAACCAATTTTGTAAAAAATGCAAATTGTATATTGTATATAAGTAAGTCATTTGTAAACTATACCTGTCTCTAATGAGACAGGCATAGTAAAATCAAACCTTACCAATCTATATGTATAAATAAATGAAAATGAAATGAAATAAAATCAACGTAATTTATGGGCGCAGCATTGTTGTAGGGAGAGCGGTCTCGAATGATTCCTGTTTGAAACACTCCCCCATAAAGCTTATTATATTTTCAGGGAAAACAGGATTGCATAGCCGTCCCCGCAACATCCGAAAATTTTGTCGGCAAGTTTCTCCATGTTTCTGGGTAAGAATATGTCTTTTCCATAATTTTTTTCAGACTAGATTTTTGAAAGCATGAATAATTGCACTATGAACAAACAGTATTCTCCAGTGTGCTTTAGTAGATATGCTATAATTTTTGACTTCCGATTGCATGAATAATTGCACTGTGAGCTTGAAAACAGTTTCTCTGCATTATGCGTAAGATTACGACTTTTCAAGTAATATTTTAGATTGCATGAGTGATTGCCTGTGAACAGGAACAGTTTATCCCCAGTGTGTTAATGAAATATTAAGTGTAATATTAAGTGTGGCTTTTGTTTGCACGGATAACTGCACTCTTAACACCAAATTATTTCCCTTCCAATATGCATAAGATTATGACGTTTCAAACTAGATTTTAGATTGCATGAAAAATTGCACTGTGAACATGAGTATCGTTTTTCTCCAGTGTGCTTGAGTACATGTACCATTAAGTTTGACTTACGATTGCATGAATAATTGCACTGTAAACATGAAAATAGTTTCACTGCATTATGCGTAAGATTATGTCTTTTCAAAGAAGACTTTTGATTGCATGAATAATTGCACTCTGAACATGAAAACAGTTTCTCTGCATCATGAGTAAGATTATGACGTTTCAAACTAGATTTTCGATTGCATGAATAATTACATTGTGAACATGAAATCAGTTTTTCACCAGTGTGCGTAAGATAATGACGTTTCAAACCAGATTTTTTATTACATGAATAATTGCACTGAGTACATAAAAACAATTTTTCTCCAGTGTGCTTACGCAGGTGTGATATTAAGTATGACTTTTGATTGCACGAATAATTGCACTCTGAACACCAAAATAGTTCCCCTCCAATATGCGTTAATTTATGCCTTTTCAAACTAGATTTAAGATTGCAGTTATAATTGCACTGTAAACAAGAAAACAATTTCTCTGCGCTATGCGTAAGATTATGACGTTTCAAACTAGATTTTAGATTGCATGAAAAATTGCACTGTGAACATGAAAATCGTTTTTCTCCAGTGTGCTTGAGTACGTGTACCATTAAGTTTGACTTACGATTGCATGAATAATTGCACTGTAAACATGAAAATAGTTTCACTGCATTATGCGTAAGATTATGTCTTTTCAAAGAAGACTTTTGATTGCATGAATAATTGCACTCTGAACATGAAAACAGTTTCTCTGCATCATGAGTAAGATAATGACGTTTCAAACTAGATTTTTGATTGCATGAATAATTACACTGTGAACATGAAATCAGTTTTTTACCAGTGTGCGTAAGATAATGACGTTTCAAACCAGATTTTTTATTGCATGAATAATTGCACTGAGTACATAAAAACGATTTTTCTCCAGTGTGCTTACGCAGATGTGATATTAAGTATGACTTTTGATTGCACGAATAATTGCACTCTGAACACCAAAATAGTTCCCCTCCAATATGTGTTAATTTATGCCTTTTTAAACTAGCTTTTAGACTGCATGTATAATTACACTGTAAACAGGAAAAAAGTTTCTTTCCATTATGCATAAGATAATGACGTTTCAAACTAGATTTTAGATTGCACGAATAATTGCACTGTGAACATGAAAACATTTTTTCTCCAGTGTGCTTGAGTAGGTGTACTATTAAGTTTGACTTGCGATTGCATGAATAATTGCACTGTGAACATGAAAACAGTTTCTCTGCATTATGCGTAAGTTTGTGTCTTTTCAAAGTACATTTTTGATTGCATGAAAAATTGCAATCTGAACATGAAAAGCGTTTCTCTGCATCATGCGTAAGATTATGACGTTTTAAATTATATTTTTGATGGCATGAATAATTACACTGTGAACATGAAATCAGTTTTTCTCCAGTGTGCGTAAGATTATGACGTTTCAAACTAGATTTTTGATTGCACGAATAATTGCACTGTGAACATGAAAACAGTTTCTTCCCAGTATGTGAGAGCTCGTGAATTCTTAAAGAAGCTTTCGTCTTGCTCCCGTACGGGCACCGAGAACACGAAAACACCTTCTTACCAGCAGGAGTCAGCGTGCACCAGCTTGAGATATTTTTATCTTTGCAAACGGTCTCCAATTCTGGCTGCTTTCCGGTTGGAATTTCCGAAAAAGAATCTTGCATCCTCAAGTGATCTGCAATGAGAATATTTTTGATGTGAATAAAATGTTGCAAATTGTGTTTTTGCCAGCTCTCTCCGTTTCTTATTTGTAAATTATCATATTAAGTGGTATACGGTATATCTCATATAAAACAAAAATCTGTAATTTTATATTTCGTAAAAGGGCCGAAAAATACGTTCAGTGGGTTCTCGATTATCCGGGGTGGCAGAAAAAACTGACCCGTATAATAAGTTCGTTTGAAGAGTTTATGAACTTTTTAATTTTAATTAATTAAACAACTTTGCATTAACCGCTCGGAGTAACTATACGTCTACCGGTTTCGATACCACTGTATCTTCATCAGGACGGAAGCGTACTAACTATTCATTACTTATTCTAGCTACATTTTCGAACGGGGGTGTAGCTACAGTAATGGTGGTGGTAATTGACAAGAGGACGCCGAAATGAGAAATATACCAAGTAACGAGCTGTCCTTAAAAATTTTAACGTGGTTAATACAAAGTTGTTTCATTAATTAAAATTAATAAATATACTCAGTTAACGCTGTAAAAAAATAGTTTACGAACTACTCAGGTGAAACATCTTATGTATGCCCCCTTCCACACTGGGAAGAACAACGGAAATCCACGCGATGGTGACGCATTTGCCTTCAGGAACCCAAAGTGTGACTTCAAAACATACCAGCGAACAGAGTCGTCTGACAAGCAATACAAAGCTACGTATAAAGATGACAAAACTGGGCAGTAAGCCGCGATGGATGCAAAACTAAATAAAGAACTTGGCATGGTGCGTCCGCCTGCTCGCATCAAATTAAGTGCGCCAAGCTTATTGTGTGTTGCATATTATATCGTTGGATAAAATTGATCAATTTTATTCTTTAATAAGATTTGTACGCAAATCTATGGATATATTTGAATCATAGATAAATTCATTGACCCGATTTCCCAGAAACCACAACAAGAACGTGGGCTGAACTCAGAAGGCAGTAGCAGGCGAGTACTCGGGGGCACAAACCAGTTATTATTTCATAATTATATTTTCTGATTGCATGAATTTGTGGTTTTTACCTTGTAAAAAAAAACAATTTATATTGCATAATATTTTCATTTCTTTATGGTTTGAGTTTTTTCATCTGTATACTTTTTTCTATGGTTTTTAAAGTACTCACTGACATTACAAATGTATGGTACAATTTTCTAAACTAAAGTGTAATAGTTTATTTAATACTTATTATTTAGGCGTCAATTTTCTTTAATTTTGTGTTCGAGACATTCAATTATATCCAGAAATACTTATTTTCAGACGGATCTGTTGTTATAAACCATGGTTCTTGGATTATATCATGGTTAGTTTGTTGTTATTACATTTTCGGGGATTATTTTTGAAGGTATTTGACGTGTACGGTCCATGGGATGTTTTGAACACACATTGTAATAAATTTTTGTAATTAAATTAAACAACAAAACCTAACCTAACCTAAAAATAAATTTGCAATAAAATTAAACAACCAAACCTAACCTAAAAAATAAGAAAATATCTCCAAACGCATTGACTTTCCTACATATTCATACGTCCTGTTGCAACGGTCACACCAAGTGCGGGACCTACTTCACGGATTGATAATCCTACGGATGCAACTGCTCACCAGCGCGCTGGTCGGCCCTCCTGGAGTACTCAGCGCACTCCTGCTTGATGTCTGGATGCAATATGTCCACCTCAGTGTAGAGCTCTTCATCGCCGCTCCCAGCTGCAGACCCTGGCTCGGGCTTGATGGCAGGAACATCTTGGTCAGCGCGCTCCATGATTCTGACGCAATCCAGCTAGCATAACGCCTGACAGGCAAATTGCGATTGCAAATGGCGGCCGACCGTAGACACGAGCGGGGCATAGACTAATACTTATTAATTAATTGATAGGTAGGACTTTGAAAAATGTTTCGTTCCTCTTGATATACCAGAGTAGGGGGGGTAAGGTCTGAGGTGATATAAAATCACGGTGTGGTAAACCGGCCGGGAGATCTCAGATCTACGTATGCCGGCGGTTACGCCCTCCCCTAGGTACAATCAAAACGTCAGGTGACTGACTAGGACACTGATATCTCGAGGCGGGTGAAGGGATATAAAAATAATAAAATCGAAACAATTTTACAAGTTTCTATATTGGGTAAAGTAGCAAATTAATTTACATGAAACATTAATTTTAACCTACATACGACGCAGCAAAGTGGTTACTAATTTAAAAATTACATGAACCCTAATTTAGAGGGAGAGGACAAAATTATAAACAAAGAAAAAAAAAGGCAAAACACATAAAAAATCTGATCTTACTGCTAAAATGGGTGGTGACGAGATTAAATTAACACTTCGGTAGAACCAGGTGGGCGGAGAAAAAGTCTTTAGATCGGGGTAACCTGTTTCGGCGAGTTCGGCAGGTGTCTTCTTCGTGCTGCTTCGTGGTGGGCGGCGGCTTCTGGCGTCGGCGTCGTCCTCTGACTGTGCAGGCTACGTCGGCGTCGTGGCGGTCGTCGGCAGAGCGTCGGTCCTCCGTCGCGGTGGTACACTGCGGCGTCGCGGCGGCACTGATACTTAGGCGTTTGCGGCGGTGCGTCACAGCACTCGGTAGCGAATGGCGGTCGTTGCCGTTCGCACTTTCGCTCCTCCAGGAGTTGCTAGAGTGATCGGCGATGCTGTTTTTACGGGCACCGCTAGAATCTCTAGCTTCTCCACACTCAACTCAACTCAACTGCCTTCTTGGCGGCCGGCTTTGCCTTATATTCTCTCCCCGGCGACCCAGGGTGTGGTCGCGGGGAGTCGAGGGGAAGCCTCCAGTTGGTCTTTCGCCGATTGGCTCCTTTGATGTCCGCCTCCATCGTTCATTCGTCTCTCTCGATCCCTCCTAGGTCCCGATTGATTACTGAACGCTACTGGTTACTGAACCCAATGTTGCCTCCGTTCCGCCCCCTATTGTTCTCCCAGTTTGCGGCTAATCTCGATGCTTTTCTGGTATGTAGGCCTAAACACTTTGTTATTTCACGAACGCTTTGTTCACTGTTCATATCCCTATCCCGTCACCAAAAAAAACATTGCAAAATGAATTAAACTTAAGGAAAATATTACAGTACAAATTGGCAAAGGCGGAAAATCGAAAACACAAATTCGCATCAACACTTATTACCCAAAAACAAAACTGCTTACATATACATACTTAATTAAATCGACACGCCAGATAAACATATTTTTATCGACCAGTTATTTCTACCATTATTGACTAATTACATGGGATTGAACGTAGGGTTTCATTAGATCACAGTAAAATTCCTTAAGTATGCATTACAATATCAAAGAGTGAAATTAATTACAAATAAATAATAATAAAGCTCAAAAGCTTTATTATTACTAGATTAAAACAACTATTTTAAAACAGACCGACGAATCGTCTTGCTTAAACGAGTAATCAAAACAATAATTGCATGTTTACAGACAGGTTATATACCTACAACCTACAAATTTATAAAAAAAAAAAAAAAATTTTTGGAGCTTGAATAACTAATGACAAATTAACATAATTCTAAAAAATAATTAAAACTCACAAATTAACATTATTCAACTAGGTGTATGTAATATATGAAAACATAAGACATGAAAGCCTTGATCTAAAGTAATATTAATGTTTACTCCAACACGGCATTTACTTATTTGCAATTAATTAAACTATTTTGTTTCAACCCCGTGTGCTAAAATTCATTCTGCAGACAGATTTCAAAAGACTAAAAAGTCGGAATCTTATATCTCGTCAACCGTGTTACATCTTTTCACGAGATAATATTCTATTACGTTATATATTATATATTACATCAATATCAAACATCGTCGGCAATAATACAATCAAGTTTTTTTTTCCTTTTGTTACGATCAATACATTTTTTATTATTTGCTACAAGTTAGATTAATTCGGGATGATCTCGTTATTATTTCAAATTGCAATGTCCCGTTCATTTCGGTACTTAACAATAGAATACAGAATAAATGAGAAAACTACATATAAAACGAGTAACATCCACCTGCAGAGGTGGCCTGGGTTATCTAAACTATCATTACCTTACTTAAATTAAACATATCAGTTGCTCATTAATTAGGTACATATTACATTGATATTATGATTCACCACTTTGCCTCAATTTCTAATTCGGCCTCTACCTTCTTAATTGATTGACCCCTGTTATCTTTATTGATAATGACCGCCTGGTCGTGCGTTGCGGGATCTTCGCGCCCTTATAATAATAATATAATTTATACGATCCTACATCTCGCGGATAGTGTCGCCATGTGGGGGATCGGTATGTCAGCGCTTTCTAAAACATCTCTATTGTCTGTCGAGGACAATAGTAAGTTTACTGCGACGACTTTCGGAATTATTATCTTGTTTTTCTAAAAAATGTCTTTCCCAAAACAATGGCGACTTCTCTAACAAACGCAGCTTTCTAAACCGTTGTCCCATGTGTTCGCATTTGGCCAAGATGTTCTTTCTATTGTTTAATCGGGGTTAGAGATATACGTCCCGCTGCAAGAAAAGGTTTACCGTTTTTACCCTTCCAAGATGTTACTTAAGAACAAAAGGTTGCGAACGTGTTGTCCATCCTAACAAAAGGCCGTGCACTCTTAATGTCTTCGGCGATGCCCAACGCCCTCGGCAACCCTAACTTTCTAATTCATTGTTTCGTATGTTTTATGGCGGGCTATCCTAAGGGCGATCGTCCGTCGCAATGTTATTTTTTTGAACAATAGGTCACATATTTCGTCCTCGAACAAAAGATCGAACATGCCGGGGCTGCCCTGGCTGTGACCACATGGCGCGTGATTTTCGATATTGCCCTAGGACAAAATTAATAACCTGGTTCGCGTCATATTCCGGTACATCAACACGCACCCCCCCGAGTTGACGCGAACCGGTTATTATTAGGCCACCTGATGTGCGTTTGGTGGTCGCTAGCACTCCCTCTTCAGCATTAGCCCAGCGACCTAACCTATCGTTCCGCGCGAAGAGCCAAGGCGACAAAAACAAAAAAAAATATCTCGGACTGACTCCTGACCTAGGGGTTATCAAACTATATTGGGGAACAGGGAAAACGGAAAAAAAATCTCCAGCCTTCTGGCTTCCGGTGTCACTCATCTCCCTTCCGGTTATTACTTGCGTGCGTGCGTGTGTGTATGTGTGCGTTTTCCTATGCAGCCCTCCTCGCTCTTTTTCTCACTTCACTCCGGCGGGTCCATGTCGGCGCCCTGCCGACGATGGGGTCCGCGCCCGCGACCCCCCTTTCGGGTCCTTCCTCGCCTAACACGCCCTTGTGCTCCGGCGGTTTCCTTCGTCGTCTCCCCCTTATGCATCCATATCGGCGCCCTGCCGATGATGGAACCGTGCTCGTGACCGCTGCCTGGGTCCTCCGTCGTCTCATGCTCGTCCCGCTTCGTCCTACTTCGTCATCCCTGCGTCCGCATTCAGCGCTCTAGCCTTGCTGGACTCTGTTCTACGCCCGCTGCATATTCCGGCGCCACAACACATACGAGAAAAAAACACACGCCGCACTAACGCGCCTCGCACTGAGACCGATTGTGGACAAGGAGAATTATGAAACAATAAAAAAAAAAACAAATAACGCCTACGTCGTCGCCTCGGCTACCTATCGGGTACGGACATTAGAATATATTGCTGTCTAACCACTCCCGAGCGCATCAGCCCGCGGTCTCCCCTGCGGTCCCACTTTCGTTCCTTAGGCGTGCGTCTGCCGGCGGGCTCGATCCCCCGGCCCCCTCGTTATTTGGCGGCGGTGCTGGTCGCATCTGATCAGCGTGGACCTTCACGGGCTTGCCCCGCTTATTCACCCAGTACGTCCGCCCGCGTCCGATCGCCATCAGCACCTGGTGAGGGCCGCTCCAGCGGGCCGCAAAACCTGCGTGGTACCCAGCCGCCACGTTTGACTGGGGGTGCTCCCGTACGAGCACGGCCTGCCCCGTCTCATATCGCTCGGCCTCCCGTTCCTGGGGCGCATATCCCGTACGGTATCTGTCCTGGGATTCCCTATCGCCTCGTCCGTAGGCGTACGATCCCATGCTTCTGCCGTGGGCAGGACCAGTCCCTCAGGGGAGCGCACCGACCACTCTCCCGGTCGTGGGAGGTCGTAACCCAATAGCGCCTGGCTCGGAGTTACTCCCGTGGCTGCATTCCTCCGCCCGCGGAGAGCTCCTAGTATCGTGGGCAGGTGTTCGTCCCACCTACCGTGGGCCTGGCCCTGCAGGTATACCCGCAGCCCCTTCTTAATTTCTTGGTTTCGGCGCTCCGCCGCGTTCGCACGCGCATGGTATACCGCCGTCGTCCAGTGGAAACATTGCCAACGCTCTATGGCTGCAGTCCAAACACGGTGTCCGAACTGCGTCCCGTTATCCGTGACCACCGCCTTCGGGTACCCGAACCGCTGGAACACCTCGGTCTCCAGCAGGTGTACCAGCTGCGGGGCCTTGCTCGAGCGCAGCGGGAAGGCTTCCACCCACCTGGTGAACAAGTCGGTCGCCACCAGTATAAATCTTTTCCCCTGGGTAGACGTTGGGTATGGTCCCATGAGGTCCACCGCCACCACCTCGAACGGGTTACGAGCCTGGGTACTGCCTAGCTGGGCTGGTGGGCGCACCGGTTGTGCGCGCGTCGTCGCGCATACCCAGCAGGCCCTCACGTGGCCTTCCACATCCGCCTGCATGTTGGGCCAGTAGTAGTACCTCCGGATCGCCCTGAGGGTCTCTCTGGCGCCTGGGTGGCCAGCCACCCTATCATCGTGGTAGGCTGCCATCACCGGCCTTTCAGGCTGTGCGGAACGTAGAGCTGCATCCCCTGCCCTCCGTTCCTTCTCCACAGGTAGGCCCCGATCAGGGCGTAGCTCCTGGCGTACCTCCGGTCGTGCCCCCCCGCTGGTGGCACTGCGCGCGCCAGGATCCGCCTCAAACGCCCGACGCGCTGCTGCGTGGCTGGGTCGGTTCGCTGCCGCTCCCTCACTTCTTCCGCCAATGCGAGGTTGGGCGCCTCTTCCTCGCCGTCGTCTCCGTGTGGCGAGGTAGAACTGGGCGTAGGCTCTGCCTCCGCTTCCAGTTGCGCAACCTGTGCTACTGGTTGCTCCCGCTTCGCCGCTGGATACGTCATGTGCTCTGTGTCATCGGATTCGAGGAACTCGACTGGTATATCCGCGGGGTTGCGGGAGAGAGCGTCCGGGAGCTGATTCTCCCTGCGTGGGCAGTGTTCAATGGAGAAATCGAACTCCTGGAGCAGTAGGGCCCACCTCGTCAACTTGGCCCGTTGATCCTTGGCACTCCCCAGCCAGGTGAGGGCGCGGTTATCCGTCCTCAGCGTGAAGTGCCGGCCTTCCAGGTACGGGCGGTACCTCTTAACCGCCCACACGGCCGCGAATGCCTCCTGTTCATTGGAGTGCCAACGTTGCTCGGCCGGGCTGAACCTGGAGCTGGCATATGAAACTATGTCCCGTCCGCCATCGGCTCGGGCTTGGTACAGGACGGCCGCTACTCCCAGCTTGCTGGCATCCGTCTGAACCGTGAACTCGCGGGCGGGGTCGGGGCGTGCGAGTGATAATTGGCCCGCCAACGCTCGCTGCACCCGTTGCATGCTCTCTTGGGTGGCAGGCGACCATTTGAACGGCCTCTTGGGGCTTATCAGGTCCGTCATAGGGGCTGCCATCTCGGCGAACTTGGGCACGTATTCCCTCAGCCAGTTACAGAGCCCCAGGAAAGCGCGCAACTCCTTATTATTTGTGGAAAACTT
The DNA here is from genome assembly GCA_016648135.1 of Agrypnia vestita. NCBI lineage: Eukaryota > Metazoa > Arthropoda > Insecta > Trichoptera > Phryganeidae > Agrypnia > Agrypnia vestita. Next base: position 34,629 of record JADDOH010000738.1, on the reverse strand, counting down.
ATATTGGCGGTTTGTTTCAGTCACAATAATATCGACCACAGCTTTATTGAGGTACAATTTAAAAAAATCTATTTCCCGCGCGTCTTCTGAAATATCCGATTTAAAACCAGAAGTGTTCGTAAATTGATGTATATTTGGTAGGAAACTATCCGTCTCCCATTGGAATACTGGCCTAGCCTCTGCACTTGCAGACGGATGGTTTTCACCAACAGTATCGTCAAGGTCTTCTTCAAATTCATCATTCCCAAAAAAGGTGTCATCCACTTCAACGTTTTCATCGCCCTCAATATTCTCCTCATATTCGTCGTCAGATTCGGCCGTTGCAATGAGAAAATCACTGATGTCTCCCGTAACAAAAAAATCTCCCGATTCGGCCATTTTGTAAAAGTTTAAAAAAAAAATTAATGTTAAAAAAACGAAAAAATAAACATCCTGTAGAACGAAAAAATTAATTAGCACAAATACCCAAAAAATAATGTAAAACACTACGCCACTGTTTCACTTTAAATTTTGAAGCATATGATCCACATTTAACACACACATTTCTCAAATAAACGCAACATAAATTTTTGTATTTTTGTTAATAAATCACTGTTTGTATCAAATTGCACCACAAACCAAGAAAAATCAAGTAAAATCGCGAATATATGTATATATTATCCGCGCGTAGATCTGTGTTCCAACTGTGATTGCTGGGCGCGAACTGAAGAAATAAAAAACCCTTCCTATCGACATGGCAACGGAATCACGTGATTTTTGCATGTACCATACACGTGTGCGTCTTTCGCGCGCTGGGCACATGACGACGGAATAGATCGACACGGCGACAGACACGTGATTTTTGCATGTACCACGCATGCGTCTTTCGCGTACTAAGGACGTGACGACGACGGAATATTATTTCATTATTTAATTTTCGATCGTACAACATGAGTTTAGGGCGACATTTATAACTTTTCTATACGATTTTGACGACCGAAAAACTTCTACTTTGAGTGTTGATTTAAGCTATAATCGGCCATGTTTTTGAGTCGAAAATGGAACGACAGGTCACAACAGGATTTCTCTATTGGGAAAAAATTACGTTTTTCAAATTCGATACGCGGCCGTCGATAAATAATTTATTTTGTGCCTGTCGCATATATCCGACGCGGCCCCTGGGGACAGTCGCGCTCCGTCGGATATATGCGACGCGACCCCAGGCTCAATACTAGCTGAAAGATATGAAACCATGAACCGTGCTGACCAAGATGTTCCTGCCATCAAGCCCGAGCCAGGGTCTGCAGCCGGGAGCGGGGATGAAGAGCTCTATACTGATGTGGACATATCGTTTCCTGACATCAAGCAGGAGTGCACGGAGTACTTCAGGAGGGCCGACCAGCGCACTGGTGAGATATTGCTCAGTTATTGATCCATTATCAGAGACGTGAAATACGCGCACCTTATGTGACCGCTAATGATGATGTTTCCAGATTTCGAAAACCAAAAATATATATATATTTTTTTTTATTTCTAATTCGGGCGGTGTCGGGAGACAATATGTCACAATTTCTATTCACATTTCACAATCGATATTAGTTACTACGGAATTGTAACAAAAAGTATAATAATTTATATTACAACGAGGTTTAAATTAGCTATGGTGATTTGAGAAAGCTCTCTATAACTCTCCTTTGTGTGTGTATAATTTTTACTCCCTTTATGTTGACTCCTGGCGTCTGCTTGCTTGCTTGCCGGCTTGCCGTCAATAAAAACTTTGGATCGATTTTTGACTCCTTTCCCGTGATCCAATCGAGCTGAAACTTGGCAAGTAGACTCGTGGCGACAAAAAATTAATAATCATAGTTTAATTTCGAATTTTTAGAAATTTTATTGTTTTTTTTTAAATTGGAATCATTAGAAAAGTTTGATTAGCAACGGCGGCCCGATAAAGTCGCGGAAACAAACAGCCATATTCTGAAAATAGTAATATTGCTATTTCTGTATCTTGACAGTTATTTTATAAAATTTTAATGCCGTTAATTTTTGACATTTTAAGTTTAACAGATTTAAAATTAATGAATTCAATCAATCAGAAAGCTCTAAATAACTTTTCCCAGAGACGCAAGATGTCACTTTGCAAACATCAGTTGCCATTCTACTTGTGATCTATATTCTGTGGTTACCGTTTGCTTGACGTGTATAACTGCAAGCAGGGCCTGCGCACTCTATCCATAAAGTTTCGATTCCGTTATAATGGCATCAATTCTTTTATGGGAATTTTTTTAAATTTCATTTTTCGGCGGTTCTAATTTGGTGTCAGTACTTACCTACCCTTGCCAACTATTTTAACAATTATTGTAGTGGTATTAATGTTGGTTTCGCAAAATGTTCAAATTGGTTACACTATTATGTTATCTATGGGTTACACTGTTCACAAATATTCTGTGGTTCACAATTTGCGACGCCATTTTAATTTTTCAAATCAAATATGTCTTTATTTTGTGGCGATTTTGCTTGTTTATTTTTTTACAATCCCGCTACCACGTCACCGCCTCCGACATTGACATCCTCTGATAATATGTTTGTTTCGATATGAAACTGAATATTGACATTTCACAAAGGATATCTCCTACAAAAACGAAATATTTTATCGTCCTTTTGAACTGTCATACTGAAACCGAAAATACACGTGAGTGATTGTATTTTATATTTATATTAATTATATTTGGAATGTTTTATTATAATTGTGTTTGCAAGTTTATTAGAAAAAGTTATTTTACAAAGGAAACCTAATTTACATAGGGTATAAAAGCGAAGGCAGAAATATCCAAAAAATTGTTTTGAATGTAGTCACAGAGGATTACTAATTTAAAATTAACCGAATTCTAGATTTTATGTATTATTTTATCCCTTCCAAAATCTTGTTTCCTATAAATTTACAGGCTATTTTTCCCATAAAATCTCAATACTGTTGACTCATTTGTCCAAGTTTTCCGTATGATTAAAATACAAAAAAAAATTATGGTTAATTATTATTACATCATTATCTTTGTATAACATGCATACAATTATTAATTAAGAGTTATTATTATTTCACTGCTGGTTTTAGAAAGAACAGAACTTCCCACTGACATGTGTAAATGATAAGTAAAATTATTATGTCTACAGATTCAAGTCCAAGGAGATGATATTGGTGTGACGGATGAATATCTCAATGGAATCCTCAGAACCCAGCTCCAGCAAAGGAGATGAGGGTAAGAATATACAACTATAATCTATAACTAAATATTTTTTAAACAATGATTGCTTGTGTTGTATTTTTTTTAATACACAATACATACATTAATAAATGTTTACAACATGAATAAAATAAATTTAAATAACAGTACTAAAATATTAAACTAGTAAACTAAAAAGTAATTTCATAAATAAATTTACAAAATAAATAATTTAGTTAAAGTATGTTTATGTTAATAAAATTTAATTAAAGATGGACACACTCTCCCACACTTGTTAATTTAATTTAATTGTTAATACCCATTAATTTAATTTAAGTGTTAATAAAATTTAGTTAAAAATGGACACACTCATCTGTCATTTTCCAGCGTTGTCAAATTTAACAGATTGTATTATTTTTAAGGTTAAAATCAAGAAGAAGAAGAAAGAAAGCGTTGCTGCCTAACCGGTCTGTAGCAGCATTCTTAAAAATCCATGCAGATGTAAGCATCGACAAAGAGGCTTCACAGACAGTGGACTTTGTAAAATATTATTAGAAATGTAAAAATAATGTGCATAATAATATCGAACCATGAGTACTTTAGTGTATTAAGTGAAAAATGCAGTTTTGAGATATCGGCGTTAGATGTTATAAATTTCTTTATCAAATTGATTTTCAATTATTTGTTTTAGAATTTTTTGAATATTGCAAGGATTTGGATTGCCTCACATGCACCCATCGATAAACCTTATATTTGCTTATAAGGTTTATCAATGGGTACAGCATAATATAACTATTTTATTATATTTTGATTGAGACAAGGTTTTATAAAAGAGATAAATCATTTAGACCTTCCGACAAATCTGGTGTTTTTAGTATATCTAAAATTAGTGTTTTGCTTTCCTGAATGGGAACATTAATGAATGATCTTGCAATATCAAATGATACTAACTTTTCATTCAATATCTTTTAAGGTATTGACTACATGAAATTTTAATTGTATACTTTGGTTTAAATACGTTGGAGTTATTTAATATTTTTGTAATGATTGAAGTTATTTTGAATGTTTGGGAATTGCATTACATTGGGATACTGCTGATCTGATGGGGCTGTTTCCTTTGTGAATTTTGAGAAAGCCGTATAATTTTGCGATCATTAACACTGTTTGCCTTTTTTCCTTACAAATTAAACTTATGGAAGTTATTGTCCGATCGTCCTGATGAAGATATAATACAGTATCGAAATCATTAGACGTTTAAAAAAAATATGTGTGTTTTTTAACACTATAAGCATAAAAAATATTAAATCATTTGTTCTACTTTTTTAGTTTCAAACCGCTTGATCTTACTGACCGGTTATATTATTTGCAATGCATTGTAAATGATGTCTTATTGATATCTGTTCTTGTATACGCTTATTTAATTGAAAATAATTATTCTGAACATTGAAGTGTAAAATGACAATTGAAAAGAATACTTTTTTTGTTGTGTATCCAGAATAATTATTATGTATGTGTAATGTATATGTATGTAAGAATCGTTGAAAATACTGTCAACCCATTAGAATGTACTCTGTTTATCATATCTTCACACTTTTGATCATTTAGATGATATTCCTAACCTTTTTTTATTATTTTAAAAATTTATTCTTTAAATAGGAAATATAATAATTTTATATTTCTTTATATATACAGCATTACATATAATTATTTAAAATTTTATTCTAACTAAAGTATCACATATTTTTTTAGTTTCCTCTTAAAGTTGTTATATTATTTACATCTCTAATGTCCCTGGTAGTTTTATGTATAGTTTCGTTGTAGTAGTAGTTTTATATATAGCACTGTGCATGATTAAAATTTGTGATTTTTTTTTAATGTAATCTTTTCATCTTCTCTTGTTTCATGTTTGTCATGTTTGTGTTTGTTTTTTCTTAATACTTCAAAGATGTTGTATCCATTATTAATTTTATACATAAGTAGAAATAGAATTAAATTTAATTATTTGTCTATTATTGGTAAATTTTCTAGCACCACTTTAATTCTTGTGTATTGATTTATTTTTAGTATAATTCTTTATGCTTTCTTTTCGAGTATTGTTATTTTTTCAATTCTTCTTCAACCCAGAAATAGTATACTGTCGCAGTAGTTGATGTGGGGGACAATTATTGCGTTATATAATATATTTTTGCTCAATTCTGTTTTGATCTCTTCTGATTCTTTCCAAGGGTGAAATTCATTTTGCTATTTTTTGTTACATATTTTGTGTTCAATGTAAAGTTTAGTTTATGATTTATAATTGCTCCCAAATATTTTACATCGAATTGGGTAGGAATTTATTGCAATGTTTTTTTAAATCAATATTTGTTGAATTTTTCCAATGTATATTTGTACTTAAAACAATCATTCTGAATCTAAAAAATATATTATTTGAATGTTACATTTTTTATCACATCACTTAAATAATATTAGTAATAATATTAACAGGCAATGAAAATTGACTACCACATGAATACGAAGTGTAATCTTATTTTGTATAATCATCACAAATCATTGATTTCCTTTATCTATTAAAATGGTAGCTTGTGGTGTAAATTATTTACTGATCAATGTTACATTTTATTTTCTAAAATATTAATAATTACAAAATATATAATATTGAATTTTTATTTTCTTTGCGAGTTTTGGTATTTTAAAAAATATTAATTCTATGTTTTTGAATTGAATGAATTTTAAATATGAACATTGTTTTTAAAACAAAATCATCTATTTTAATCTGAAATTATGTTCATTATGTAAACATATTCCTTCTCTAAACATGAGATTTTTCTTTTACAGAGAGGTAGTGTGTAAAATTTAAAAAATATGCTGTAACAATATTGACGAATTTAAAAATAATTGTCAGTTTTCTTTGCCAATTCTTTTTCTGACTCTTATTATAGAATTAGTGGATAATACATTTTTAATTAAATGTACCATCTTTTATTGTTAAACCTTATTTTCATTTTCAGAAACAAACAACCGTGTTCTGAAAATTGTAATATTGCTATTTCTGTATCTTGACAGTTATTTTATAACATTGTAATGCAGTTAATTTTGACATTTTAAGTTTGACAGATTTGAAATTAATGAATTCAATCAATCAGAAAGCTCTAAAACGTAAATAAACGAAAGTAAAATAAGTTATTCATAATATGTGAATAACTTAGCGTTTGTTTACGTTTTAGAGCTTATCTGATTATTTGAATTCGTTAATTTCAAACCTGTCAAACTTAAAACGTTAAAATTAACAGCATTATAATGTTATACAATAACTGTCAAGATACAGAAATAGCAATATTGCTATTTTCAGAATACGGTCTAAATATTCATTTAATTGAAATAAATAAATAAATAAAGAAAAAAAGGACAAATATATAAATAAATAATAATATCTCCCATAATCGCAAGATGTCACTTTGCAAATAACAGTTGCCATTCTATTTTGGTCTATATTCTGTGGATATATCCTATCCTGACATCAAGCAGGAGTGCTCGGAGGACTCCAGGAAATGCGACCAGCTTGCTGGTGAGGAGTTGATTTAATGTTTATTTATTTCAGTAGTGTGAAATGCTCGCCCCTGATGTGACCGTTAATATGGATGAGCTGATTTCAACAGTGGACCTTATTTGAGTAGCTTGAAATATTTCAAAGTTTTTCGATTTTAATTTCCAGAATTGCGCCATACATTTTGACATTTAGGGCCTTTTATCTATGGATAACATCAGTTTACCCATTCCACAGATACCATAGAAAGAAATGAAAGCGGGAACTCTTTTTTTTGCTATTGAGTGTATGGAGTGCTTACTTTTATAACAATGTAGGTACCTATTTAAAATAGACACGTGCATCATGCATTAATAAAATACACTTAGCGCTTGTTCAGACACAGCGGGAACCGTGCCGTTTCAGAATCGCATAAGATCCGTGCGGGTCTCATTTACCTAGGTTTGTATGTGATCGTTCAGACACAACCGTGCGGTTAGTCAACCGCTGCGGTGCCCGCAATCCAACCGCTAGAAAATAGACCCGCACGGCGCCCGCACGATCCTATTACTATGGGGCCTTACGAGAGCGTTCAGTCGCGTTGCGGGCACCGCACGGTTCCATGTCACAACAGGAGCACGCGTGGATTATATTCTCTTTTCTATGGTTATGGATCGCTTTGACACTGAATTTTTTATTGATGAAGTGGAGAAAAGATCTGTAATATGGGAGAAAAGACCTGTAATAGTGTGAGGATTACTCAAATATGCCAAGAACCAAGCTTGGCAGGAGTTGGTGGAGATATTTGGAAATGGTGGAAAAAAAAGAGTATTTTAGAGAAGTAGGTATTTATTCACCTAAAATGAACTGACAGAATGATATTCATGTGTCTTGCCATGGAACACGGCCGTCGTTAACAAAGTAATGAGCGAATATATCTCTGATATTCAAAGATGGAGAACGGCACCAGAACTGTCAAACTGACGTTTATTTTCGCGCGCACAAATCGCTTATTAACCGCGGCTGTGTGAACAGATGACACAAATCGCGTGTTTTGAAACGCGGTTCTGAAACTGAACGGTTCCCGCTGTGTCTGAACAAGGGCTTATACGGTCACCCGTGCAAATTTGATACTAATATACTATTACTTTAAATAGACCGACATACAGAACCATACCATTAACTACTAACTATAAATGGTACATATAAAATTAACGAATGAAGCAATTTGGAAGCCAAATTAACTAACATTACTCGAAATTGCAGTAATTAAAAAAACAAGAAATAAATGTACGAACTAGAAACCGACCTATTAAATACTATTAGTAAAATTATATAATTAGTGATGGCATATACCTACTTTAATATTTTTTTATATTTATTATTATTGTTGCATATCGTATTATAATTATTGTTTTATAACAGTTATTAAAGCCAAGTTATTATGAATCAGAACTGAAATATTCACTTCACAAATACCATGTATTGGGTGGCTGGAAGTGCTCACGGCGCATCGCATGAATACATTTTGCATAAAAGATCTTTAGTATTCGTTTTTCACTTTTGTTACAGTAAGTATCAAAATTATCAAATGAATTTGTGAACAGTTCGAAACAAGAAAAAAGGCAACTCTGTTTTTAAAAATAATAATAATAATAATAGTGTTTATTCATATCTTATTTTTTTGTATTGTATTACACTTCGACTGCCTAACTAGGGATTACCTGTTTGAAGGCAGTCGATTGTTTACATAGCAAAAAGAGAAAAATATAATTCAGTATATATTACAATAAATTTTTTAAATGAACAAATATATAAAAAATTTAAATTTGATAAAATAATTAATATACATTACAATAAATTTTTAAACGAACAAATATATAATAAATTTAAATTTGATAAAATTATTAGGAACAGAAATATCGGTAAGTAAGGTAAAGCAGAAAGAGAAATCGAAATAAAATATAAATTACAAAATATATAATAAATATTTTAAATAAGCAAAATACATTGAGAGAAAATTGCACAGCATTACAAAGTAATTCATTCTAGGGTTTTCTCAGAAAGTTCTCGTCCGGTTTCAAAGAGCCACCCAGTTAATTGTTTTTAGAGCATGTGGTCTCATTTTTTTAAAGTTATCCGGTATGAAATTATATATTTTTGGGCCTAGGTGTGCATAAAGCGTTTGTCCTAACTTCAAATTCTTTTTGTCATTTCTTAGCCATCCTTTGATAGACTTTCTAGTTTGGTATTGGTGGTTTAATTAAACATAACTATTTATATTTTTATAAATATGTAAAATCACTTTGTGAACATAAATTCATAAGTCCAGTATCCAAAACCCTAAATTCCCTAAAAGGGTTTTTGATTCCAGAAATGGGCTCCAGCAATGTGGGGTCTCCAGCCGACAGCGGCGATGAGGGAGCAGGCGGTGGAGCGCCCTACTCTGCTATAGATATATCCTACCCTGACATCAAGCAGGAGTGCTCGGAGTACTCCAGGAGAGCCGATCAGCGCCCTGGTGAGCAGGAGTTAATTCCCTTGAATTGTCAAACCATGAAGTAGATTCTTTACTTGGTGTAACCGCTACAGCATGATGTACACTATAAGCTATACAGAATATATCAACGCATTCACAAATATTTTCTACAACGAAAATTTAATGCCAAACATACACGTTCGCTCATCATTGTCCTCGCTTCAGAACACTGAATTTTGAGAGTATATTAAGTGAAAGCTTGAACTTTGAGAAAAATGTGTTGTTGATTTGTTGATTGTTTTGTGGAAACAAAATCTGCTTTACTTATATTAATTGAAATAACTTTGGTCAAAGAACGGGTGACAGAAATATGTTACATGCATTGTCACATACCCAGGTACAGCGTCACATGGTACAAATTTGGGCTTTTATTATCTATATCTATCTATAAAAGTCTGTCATCTGTTTGTTCTCTGTACAAATTACACCAGGGGATACATCTGATCCGAATGCATAATTATTCTTAAGTACCCTGCGAAGATAAAGGCACCATCTCCCTTCCCCTACTTTAAACCCACTCCCGCTTTCAGATATAGATATTGTGAACTCTAACTCAAATTGAATACTATTTTTTGAAAATTATAATATATACTCTTTTTCCGACAATACCCCCTACCTTTCCTGCTACTGCACCGTTATAAATTATAAATTAGGAGGAATGCAATTCATATTTTTTTAACGATAAGTCAACTTCGTTGCAACTTGGCCTGAATGGGCAAATCTATAGGGTTGTTAATAACCAATGAGTTTGTCTGCTTTTAAAAAGGCTTTCACTGTACCTAAGTGTCATGTATGTTACATGTCAATTTTTTTTCTGCATATTTATTGTTATTAATGGGATGCACAGTGTCCCAGCTACTTCTGTTCTTACTTATTCTTTGCATTTTCAATTTAAGTTTCTAGATAATAATTTAGTTAAATATAATGCAGCGAATCGGAGAAGGTAGATTCTCGGTAGAGCTTGGAGTTAACGAATGGAGCATTAGACTCCTGGATTATTAAAAATTTTCCTGATTTCCGATGATATTGTTATTTGAGCGTTCTACACATAACCATACACAACTGTATACAGATCATTTTATTCATACAAAAACTATTTTGTCATTTCTTAGCCATCCTTTGATAGACTTTCTAGTTTGGCATTGGTACATTGCAGATCTCTTGACGACACGAGATTCCCTTTCGGATGATCCAACTATGATTTTATCTGCCCATGGAAAACAGCCGGATTCGGAGAGTGTTTCTAACCCTGAAAAATCCACAAGAAAAAATGCGCCTACTCCCGCCGGTAAGAAGGCCTTTTCGTGTTCTCAGTCGCGATACACGGGCAATCAGAAGGCTTCCCTGAGAAATCACGAGGCCTCACATACTGGGAAGAATATTTTTTCCTCTACGCAGTGTAATTACTCGATCAATCATATATCAAACTTTCAGAAACATGTGCTTAAGCACACTGGAGAAAGGCCATTTTCAGGTTCACAGTGCGGTTATTCGTGTAATCGTAAATCAAGCTTAAAAGTACATGAGCTTATGCACACTGGAGAAAAGCTTTTTTCATGTCCACAGTGCGAATATTCATGCAGTCAGAAATCAAGATTAAAAAAACATGCGGTTTTATACACTGGAGAAAAACAATTTTCATGTTCACAATGCAATTATTCGTGTAACTATAAATCAAACCTAAAGATACATGTGCTTAAGAACAGTAGCAAAAAACTGTTTTTATGTTCACAGTGCAGTTATTCGTGCAATCAGAAATCAAACTTCCGTGAACATATGTGTAGGCACACTGGAGAAAAACTACACGCACGCTGAGGAGGACCTGCTTTTATATTAACAGTGCAGTCGTATGCAGGTTGTCTAGAGCTGATATACTTGAATTACCCGCCATAACATTTTCTTCTTCTTCTTGCTTAATCAACACTTAGTCTGCCGCTAGGCTATTTGCACGCGTTTATAAAGTTTCAAAATATAGAAAGGAATAGATATTAAAGTAGATAAAAATTACGAAGGTCAAAAGTAAGTAGGTGGACTTACGTTTAAGAAGAATGCGTGTTAAAGAATTATTAGTTAAAAGAAAACACAAATTACTTTGTTTTCACCACTTTATTAGATTAAAAAATCTAGATATTTCGAGAACAATGTTCTCTTCCTCAGGATTATTGTGTACTAACGATCTTTAAAAGTTGAACCAAGCAAGTGTGTTACGGTGAAGGGTTGGTTGAGGGGGTAGGTGAGGGGAGGGGGGGTTCGAGGTGTTAATTATTATGGGTCATTTGGACAATGTGGAATGTTGAGTAGAAAAATATTCAAAATAGGATTATGCAAAAATTTCGTCTGTGTATTTATTATATTAGACTTAATATTAACGTTTTTCCTAATTTCGAGTATTTCTAAATTATTTATTTATTTCTAAATTTTTTAATCTAATGAAGTAGTGAAAACAAAGTAATTTGTGTTTTACTTTAATAATAATGTCACCACAAAGTTCAAGCCTTCATACAGAAGAAGAAAAAATATTCTTCGAACAGTGAATTATTAGTTAATTGGAAAAATAGAAGGACATGTTAAAAGCAAGTCCGCTGTTGCCCTATGTAATATCATGTAGCCTGAAAGCTGAAACGTTAATTGATAATAAGAAAAATTTGATAATGTTTAAATTAAAAACAAATAAGTGTAAGACTGAGATGATGATGATGATATTTGCAACGAATTATCCAGAATCAGCCTTCAATGCATCGACATTGTGTGGCATCCAACCTCGATGATGAGTGCAAAAAACAAAGAAATCGATGAAGATGAAGATATTTATTTTTGCGGAAGGATTTCGGGAAGCATTCCCGGATAAAACGTTTAGTGCATCTGTTCTAAGCTGCGATTAATTTGTGAGAATGTTGGCCTAAAATAGCTGAATTGAAGATGAGGGTGACATAATATTTGGAACATTCTAAACGGTGTTAAATATTTTAGAATTATTTTCTTCTATTAATTTGTGGCTCTTTGGTGTAGGTAGGACAAAAAATGAGAGAAATGTTTCATCCATATTAATATAGCTTACATAGACTGCAGGAATTAAAATAGTCGCAAAAACATTTTGCAATGAAATATAAGCTGTCACATATGACACATGGCTTTCGTTTTGTAGTCTACCTACGTTTAGTAACCGCTTTGTTAGCTCCTGTTTGAATAATTCTTTCACTTTTAACCTTCAATGTCAGATGGCGGTATGTTGAGGATTCGTGGAGCATGGAACATGAAGGGGCGTTAGCCGAATTTGTCTTCTTTTTCGGCACTGAAACATTTCCCGATGTTGTTTCTGAATTTAGATAGTGTATATGATAAAGAGTTTTTTTTTAAAAGAATAATTTGAGTAGGTATTGAAGTTTTCTTGTGTCAAGCACTTGAAGGTCTCTGGGTGGGTCTTCAGAGTTATATCTAAATGGTTTATGGTTTGTTACACGTTTAACCCATTTCTGAGACTTTATTTATGGTTTAATATAGTTGGAGCCGCACCAACCCAGGCACACTTGGCGAAGCTGAAAATACTTTGGCGTACTGCGTAGTATACCATTTTTGGAAGACTTAGATTCATGAATGTGTGGAGTTTTGAATGTATGTATCGGTTCGAATGTATGCGGAGCCTTTTATTCCTTATATATAATGTTTAAAAATATATTTCTATTGTTGTAGTCTTTCTTGTGTTTGCGTTATATTTCTTACGTGCAATATTTAAATTTTATTTCTAATATGTAGTCTTTCTAATGTTTTAACTTAAAAAAACAAAAACTGTGCAGGTAGTTGCTTCAGAACAGACCTTGTCTAGAGAAGCAACTACCTTAATTTATATGTATAAAATTACACGAAATAAATAAATAAATGTTAAAAAATTAAAAAAAAAACACTTTTTCTAAGTAAAATTATGGTGATGATGATTATATTTTGCAAAAATAAATAATGAGTACTCCAGATGAAAATTCAGTGCATAGAAATCACGCGGCGTTATTTTCGAAGATGATTTAAATAAAAACAAAGAAGACTTTGAAGGATGGTAAAGATCATCATCATCATCATTCTTGGCACTACAAGACCTTGGTGGATCTTGGCCTCTTCAATAATTTTCCTCCACTCATCTCGGTCTAGTGCCAGCTCTCTCCAGTTCCTAAGCTCTAAGGCAGAGATATCTATGAGGACGTTGTCACTCCATATTAATTTTGGCAGGATGGTAAAGATTCAGTATTCTTAACATTTCCACATGAATTGATGGATGGTATCTTTAGGATGGTAAAGATACCATCCATCAATTCATGTGGAAATGTTAAGAATACTGAATTACCCATTTCCAGAATTTTAAATATCTATAATAAGGCATATACTCAGAGAGATATGCATTAAAAGAGATGTTGATCAAGACATTCAATAAACATTATTTCGTTAGGTACCTACCTATTCCCATACACAAAATGTGAGTTTTTGAATCGGTTCTCACGTGAGAAAATTCCTTGAAAACGGATTTTTTTTTATAAAATTCAATAATAAACTTATATTAGGCTTGCGTTCTGTCGACTTTTTTTTGTTGTTCAAACAATTTTATCGTCCGAAAACAGGTTTACAAATTAACCTTACCGCACATTTAATTGAAAATGGCCTTCGTCTATGGCCCGGTTGTTTCAAATTTGATTAAAGTCACGGTAGAGTTTATACTCTAGTTTTTAGTACCTTTTTCTGAAAACGGGTTGTTTCAACTTGGATTAGAAAACTGCGCGAATCAATTGACATTTGTCGATAAAACATTTTTTTTTTAATATTTTGTAGGCTGACACAAATTTTTCTGACGATCCACTGATTCTACAGTATATCCTTAACAGGAAAAGTAATTTACTTAGACCTCGAACAATACTTTTTTGTCGGAAGAAACGGATTTTCCGCAATTCGAAATGAATTTTACCGCTAGGCATTGTTGACAATGTTTTTTTAAAAGATTTCTATTTCAATCGGTTTTTGATAATTCTACATGTGTATCAATGAACAAGTGCGTAGGTGATGTATCTGGAGGAGGTACCTAATGTTTCTTGGACTGCGGATGGGGTCAGCCTTTACCAGAGCAACGGCTCCTCAGACCACATTTTAATCAGACGAAGAGTACCACAAAAATAAGAAATATATTTTGTCAATATGTTCAAACCAAAGATCAAGTTACGACAAACGGTACTAGGTAACAGATTTGATAATTGTTATATTATAGAAGACCGGGATTATGCCCTCAAGCTATATGTACAGAAATTTTTGATGTTACAACGGGCTTTTGAAATTAATCACAAAGATGTATTGCGACCTCACGGGAAATCGTATCGGGATCTTCAGTAGGTATGCAGAGCCAGTGACATGGCCTCTGGACTACAACCTTTGAAGCTATTCACCAATGTTGTCGCATGGTTTGGTCATGTGGAACTGATGAGCAAGGGAAGGATGGTAAGGAAAATTGTTTGTTGAAGGCAGCAGAAACAGAGGGCGTCCGCGGAATAATAGTAATAAAACAATATATTTTGTGCATAAAACTTTTTAACAGTATTTTAGATGGTACCTATTAATCGAAAAATGAAAATTTGAATAATTTTAATAAACGAAACATTCAAATATCTATTATATATAAATAAAAATGTATCGCTAGATGTGTTGCTAAGCGCAAAACTCGAGAATTGCTGAGCCGATTCGGATAGTTTTTTTTTCAAATATTCGTTTAAGTCCTAGGAAGGTTATTATGAAGAGAAAAATTGGGAAAAGTCCCCGGAAAAACGTTTCAAACAGATCACATTGTTCATCTTCAGGGAGGGTGACTTTTCACTGAAGTGTCGCTCTTACACGTTCGTGAAAACATGTTGTTTAAGGCCGACAGCTCAGAGCCAAGCAAATTTAATTCGAAAAATGTGGTAGTGTTTTGCTTCTAAGAATTCTGTCTGTTTTTGGGGGGTTTGGCAATTTGTTTGGCGCTACTGTGTTTTTAATGTTTGTTTTAATGGTGGGTGTTTTCTGGAGAATTGAGTTAGAAAACACATCAACTTCAGTGACAAGTCACCCTCCCTGAAGATGAACAGTGTGATCTGTTTGAAACGTCGGGAGTACAACAGACCTTCTCAGGACCGACTGACGCGGGATAACCGAGAAAATTTACCTCTTGTATATATATATATATATATATATATATTACTTGTCATTAGTGTTTTAACAGAATTGTTTGTTAGAATCATGCAGAAACCCCAAAAACTTAATTAATTCTAATTAATCTCTTTCTAATACTTCTAATATAAATACAAGTTGTTTAAAAATAAAAGGTACCAAGAACTTAAAAACACAATTGTTCTTATTTCCATGTATATATATATATGAGGATAGATTTACAACTTGATATAAATATAATCAATTTAAAACAAGAATATCACATTTATATAATTTTTTTTATATCAATTTCTCCTCATACTTATTTACATATATATATATATAGATATATAATAATATATACTATATATATATTATATATATAATATAGATATATAATGGGGATTCAAAAAATCAGTCAAATTTCGAATCGAATTGTTCTAATTATTTTTTTATATAAGTCTGTTACAGAGGAGAGATTGTGTACGTGACGAGATTCGAACTCGACAGGTGGGATAGCGGTCTAGCGAGCCTGCTGGGAATGGTGTAGAAAATTGTTGCCTCGAGTCTCCGTTTCAAAGAAAAAAGCTAAGTATTTTTGTTTCAGTTATTCATTGATGTAAATTGTTTTAATCTCCTTAAAAGTAAATGCTATGACCAAAAGCAAGAATGTGAAAATGTTAATTGTTGATAAGTTTTTTCTCAGATATAGTGATTCGGGTGAAAGTAGTCATCTTATAAGTAATCGTAAAACTTGAAATTTAATTCATATTTGAAAGTGAAAATTTTGTATGAGAGGAACAACTATTGATAACAATACAAATTGCATAATTGTTGCATTAAAATTTAAAAATTGAACTAAAATTTTATGCAAATCATAATGTTCCTAAATGGTAACAAAAATGTTTCTTTCAGTGATTATTGTTATGGGCAAATCATTTAATTACCCACGCGACTACAATAAGATGTGGTGTCTGTTGTATAGGATCACGGTAATCCTGAAAATTAATTGTGACAATAAATGATATGGAATGTGGGTAGAAAACTATTTTTGGACTTCTGAAATGTTGTAAAAAAATTAAATTTCTTGTTTTGCAGAATGTAATTAATTAGTTTGATGAAAAGATTATTTAACTTTAAAAGATTATTACTGAAATTAGATTGAAATAAAAATATTTTGTTGATCCAATCTGTTAGTGATTTTAGTTTGGTAAATTGTAGAGATTGATTTAATGAGGTCCATTGTAATAGTGATTAGCACACCAAATTGAACCTGATATTTTAATAACAAGGACATGTAGTTATTTACATTTTGATGAGAATTAAGTTACTTAATCCTGGTAGGCAAGTGTATTGAAAAAATTCTTGCAATGGCTCGGTTTTGAAAGATTTTTTTTTGTGAATTTCAGTGAGAACGATGCAAGAAAAGGAGGCATCATGGACAGAATGCTGGCGAAGGACGAAGGCTTTGCGATTCTGCAGGATAATTAGGCACTTCAGGCGACGGGAAAAGTTATGGTATTTCGATTTTATTTAGCAGTTCAATGTAGACAATTATAGGGCAGTTCTGAAAGTACAAGGGGTAATAAAAATTGATTTTGTTTTGGGAATTTTAGTTTTGTTTTTTTTGGATGCAGATTCTTGAAGAATAAATGCAATGTAACTTTTTGATCGCTTCATCGATAATTTGCAATTCTTTAGTATTGGGAAGTAAAATGAATAATGTTGAATCGCTGTCAGGTAATTTTGTGAGAACAGGTTAGTATTTTGAATTTAAATTAAACCACGTTTAAAAAAAAAACTGATGTTTGATGCAGACGTGCGTACAGTAGCTATTGGGAATGATAAATTTAGTATGAAATTCTACAGTAAGGTTTGTTTTTTATCGGTTAATGAACGAATTGTGGTAGAAAATTAATAGTGGGTTTTACGAATTGTGAGATCTTGGCATCGGCATTTGGCAAAAGTGCATTCTGAACGAAAGTTAGGACGATTTAACGGTATCCATGAATTATGTGTTTACGTTTGCTGGTTGACAATTAAGTATGAATTGCGCCAAGTTAGTTTTGTATAAAGAAACATAGATTCAGCTGTTGAGAAGATAACCGTTATGGAAAGCATGAAGAACGGATTTGGAATATTTTGTATGAACAATGATATGAAGTTATGAGAGGAAAGAGGTTCTGGAAATTTATGAGAAATGGGTGTACTAACCGACGGTCTTTATCGAGTGTATGAGATGAAAGTATTTTGTATACGATAGAAAACCTATGCGGAGAGTAGACGAGCAGGAAGGTGTGTGTGTTGTGGACTGAGATTGCAGTGTTTGTTATCGGGCTGAATGGAAGTCAGGATATGTGTGGGTTTGCACGACGCAATGGGCGTCGTTCGAATGAATGTCTGTGGAGACATGTCTTGTTTGACAAGTATGTGCTGTGTGCAGAGACTCGTCTAGGTACACAGTACGAGTGTTTATTTTTTGGTTGGCCCAGTGGAATTGGTGCACCAAGAGGTAATTTGAGAGTGCTTCATCTCAGGTCCATGAGTGATGCTGCAATATGCGTGGCATGAGAAAGTTTTAGGTGGAGTTTTATTTGGTTTGTATGAACTTCTAAAAAATAAGAGGATAGGCGGTCTTATTCTTCCTCTTATAACCAATGTTTAAATCGAACTCATAAATTAATAATGTTCATATGAAAGGGTTCTAGTTGGCAATCTACGGTTGGGGTGTAAAAAGAAAGTTGAAATTTTAGATTCAATGAGATCGGTAATTAGGGTAAGTTTCTCCTGTTTAAAAGTTGCCAGATTTTAATGACAAGTACTGAATATTTCCATGTCCAGGACATGATGATATTGTAAATTTGTTGTATAGTGGGAACCGTTCCCTGCAAAGCGTGTAATATACGCTATCACGCGAAATAAGTTTATATGAATGTATGTAGTTGGTGAATAGTTGTTTTGGACGCAGAGATGTGTCTGACATTTTAAGTTGCTTTGCCTTTCTCGCACGGTCACATCGAGCAGTATGATGTTTGAGTATTCCGGACTCAATCGTCAACGGGTTGGAGGAGAACAGTGCACGTCTCTAATAACCTAGGGTTCAATGTGAAAATACGGGAAAGTGCCTTTTGTTCTATGATATGATATCTGCTGGCGGCTGTGTGAATCGATTTGGGTGAAAACGCCTACTTCGAGGTGCATGAGCGACACCGGATATCAAGTTTGTGGTGCATTGTTGCCAGTTGCTAAAATGTTATATTGGGTGAATACATCCCCATGTAAATTTTGTTATGATATGTAAATCTCTGGATAAATGAATAATCTATATTGTTATCAGCTTATTTCCATTGGTGTTGTCTTTGAGATATAATTAAAGACAGGCTGAGTGGAAATAATCTTGATAATCTTACTGTATGAATTGTAGAAGTGAAGTTTTACATGCTTACTCATTCTGTCGTGGGAAGGTGTTTCCCTTACAAAAAGTAAGGAAATACGTAATGTGGAGAATGGGGAAGTACTGTGAATTCTATATTTAAGTCATTTAAGTACGGTTCTTTGTCCCGTCTGACAAAGTAAATTAAATTAAAAAATGAAGTAAAAATTCGTATATACCGATGTTGCTATGTTTATTTCCATACAAATAGGATGCACTCAAGTGAGCGAGATCGCTTGATGTATTGCCTTATAACTAACGTACGGTATGTGAGAGTGGATGGTAGAACACAGCGCGAAATGTGTAATATGGTTCTTCTCTCATGCCTGATTTTAATAAGAAGGCCAATATAAAGGGTGATGTTGGACCATGAAATGAATTGTTATTCTAGCTGGGTAAACGTTGGGAAATGCGAAGGGTGATATATGTTTTTTTTTGGTAAACAAATACTGTTCGGACGCGAGAATTGTTCAAATGTTCAAAAAGGTCCTTGCCAAGATCAATGAACATGTTTTAACTTTAATGGATCAAAGTCAAATGTTTGATATATCGATATCTGAAGCAATCTAATAGAGTGTTTTATCTTGTATACT
The DNA here is from genome assembly GCA_016648135.1 of Agrypnia vestita. NCBI lineage: Eukaryota > Metazoa > Arthropoda > Insecta > Trichoptera > Phryganeidae > Agrypnia > Agrypnia vestita. Next base: position 15,188 of record JADDOH010000738.1, on the reverse strand, counting down.
AGTATTAAAATTCTGTTTACTTGATGGAGATTTTGAACGAAATCTACATTGACCTGTATGCAGAGGTTAGATCCGGGAATAAGTTAGATGAGCTTTTCTTTCATCTTAGCGTGTATGAGAGGATTAGTTATTTTATATACAAATGGATGAGAAATCCTTAAAATAATTTTGTTCCTGGATAGAACAACTTGAGAATTTTTTTTTGTAAATTTGATCTGTTCTGCTTGTTGTATAGCAGACTTCATGGGCAAATGTGGCCAGAGGAGTCTAATGTTCTTAATAAATTGTAGTTTAATTGTTTGAATAATTAGAGCAAATTGACATAAATTCCGGAACAAGAATATTTATTTGAATTTGTTAGACAGCTGAAGTGCAGCGTACACGACATCGGAAGTACCCTGAGTTTAAATTGTGGAAGTAAGGTGAGTCCGATTCTTCTCCTACTGAGCGAAGCTGGTGGCGACGAGTAGTTCTGTTGGGAGCAACAGAACTTCACGTCGTAATATTAATATCTAATATATATATATATCGTCTTATATAATATAATATATATATATATTACTCTATATCTATATATAATATATTATAATATATATATATATATTACTTGACATTAATATTTGAACAGAATTGTTTCTTAGAATCGTGCAGAAATTCACAAACCTTAATTAATTCTTAAAATTATATAGCATCTCTTTCTAATACTTTTAATAAAAATACAAGTTATTGAACGTAAAATGGGCCCTGCAATGTTCCAAAAGATTATTCATATTTCTTGATGATGCTTGACCTTTGCAATATCCGCCCTCATAATGGATCCAATAATGGGATTTGAACCATCATCTAGAGAGTTCGGATTTGGAACAACTATTTTGTTAACCATCTCAAGGTTTAAAAATAAAATTTATAACTTTTTATGCAAAGCAATTATAGTTCAATTGTTTGATAGAAATACTAGTTTTTGAGTTAAAAAAAATACACAAATGAATAGAAAATAACAATATCACTTGGTGTGAAGAAGAAACTAAGTAATATAAGGTAACCTTTGACCAATATGGTTTTAACTGGAGCTCGGCATGCATATTTATTTTAATCCTAATATCTTTTAATTCCCGCTGTTTAACATTTCGACCGCATTCTTTTGAAATTTTTCTTGAGCTCAAAAAAACGTGTTTATCGCACGTTGGAGGCGAACATTACATTCATAAAAGTCCAACCTATTGGAAAAATAATAAGAAAATTAGTCTATGCCCAGCTCGTATCTATGGTCGGGAATCATTTGACAGTCGCCATTTGATAACAACGTCTCATCCTCCCCGGAAGGAATTAGAGCCATGAACCGCGCTGACCAAGATGTTCCTGCAGTCAAGGCCGAGCCAGGGTCTGAAGCCGGCAGCGGCGATGAGGGAGCAGGCGGTGGAGCGCCCCTCACTGAGCTAGAAATAATATGGGTCCCGGACATCAAGCAGGAGTGCTCGGAGTACTCCAGGAGGGCCGATCAGAGCGTTGGTGAGGAGTTGATTCAATATTGATTTATTTCATTGCTGCGAAATGCTCGCATCTGAAATGGCCGTTGTAGATGGAACAGCTTAATTGTACTTTAGGTTTTGGATTCAGTCCTTTTCGAGGGTTTGATCCGTGGTTACTAATTGAATGCCCTGATTTCAACAATGGAGCATATTTGAGTAGCCTTAAGTATTAAAAAAGTTATTCGACTTTCCCATTCCAAAATTTCGCCACACATTTTGACATTTAAGATGTTTTATCTATGGTTATCCCCAAACCATAAATACCATAAAAAAGAGCGAGCCTTACAGTAGTCGCATACGATATGTAACATTTGACATTTCACAATTAAAAATATCAATAGAGCAACAACTGAAATTAACATCAAAATTAAAAAAACCGAATACCTATATATTTATATTTATATATATTTATTAATTAGTAAATACAAGTAAAGATACTGTATATGCATTTATTTATTACTGAATTTTGCCGCCGTAGGTAGGTACCGTATATATCTACACACGCATTTTGTTTAGTAATGTGTTTGGTCAGTTATATGTTTTCATTTATTTTCATAGATGGCGGTAGTGTGCCACCATACGTATTATATGAAATCTTTGAATAAGTATTTACAAATAATCACATAAATTACTTAAAATTTGAGAATGTAAATTATTAAGGGTTGTTATTGTCTACATTAATGTAAAAAAAAATTGTTTAGCGGATAGTTTCGAATATAGGCCAAATATATCAAAGTTACAACATCAACACGCTTGACACCAGCCACGTAACATATATACAAAATCAGAATGGCTGGCTGTTGGAAGTGTGCGTTTTCGCTGTGATGGCACTTGCTCGACATTGATTTGTTTATAAACGATGATTTTCTTCCATCGCGTGCGCTCTGCGCGCGCACATTGGTCAAATGAGATTGCGCGCGCTTCCCCGGCGTCTTATTTCCTGTTACGCATTTCCGTTCCTTTTCACAAAATCACTGCCACAGATTGCAGGAAAGCGAGAGGAAAGATGTTGCACATCAAAAATATTTTTTTCCATTGAGATACCTGCATGTAGTGCTAACTGTTATAACAAAGTATGTTGCAAAGTAATTAGTCACGTGTATCATGCAGTAATTAAAGTCACTTATACGGTCACCTGTGCTGACTTGATAGAAAAATATACTATCATTTTAAATAGTCTGATCTACAGAATCATTAACTTCAAACAATAAATTATATACAAAAGATTAACGAATGATGCAAAATGATACGCAAATATTATAAAACAAATAAATTAACTATGGGTATTTTGTTTCTTTAATTACTCGAAATTGCAGTGATTAAAGAAACAATAAATATATGTACGAAGGAACTAATTGATCTTTTACCTATATACTATTAGTTAAATTATATCAGTAGTTATGGCGTATACTTTGATATATATTTTTTATGTCAAATATATCATATCATGTAATTATTGTTGTTATTTATTATATTCTATTTATTATATTAGTTACGAATCGAGTAGACTGAAACTAACTCTACAACATTATATCTGTAAGGCTCATCCGACCTGTTGATAACCTGTAAAAATAAAATGAGAACTTTTTTATTGTTGCTATTTTCTCCACAAATACCATGTATTGGGTGGCTGGAAGTTCTAACGGTGCATCGCATGAATCTATTATACATAAAAATACAGATCGCGATCTGTATTATTCGTTTTTCACTTTTGTTTCAGTAAGTATCAAAATATCAAGTAAATTTGTAAACGGTTGAAAAATATAATTCATTCGTCCCCCCTGCTGGATATGTGAAACATTTACAATTTACAAACTGACAACTTCTGACAACAAGACCCCTATTGTTAATGCTAAGTGGCGAAAGAAAAAGAGATTATATTGTGCCAAGAATCTTTAATAAGTTGAATAAAAAATTCTCTGAGATGTTGCAAGACAAAAAAACTCCATTGGCTTCAAAAAAGTACAAGCTAAAAGAATATTTATTAAAGATATGTACCTAATCTTACATTAATTTATAATTACATACCATGTATCACTTGTAAAAAAACATGCAACAGTCGATAATGACCTACTATCTTCATTATAAAATAAAAATTATTGTCAAATATTGAAGGCAACCATGCCGTAAAACTGCTGTGCAGTTTGGCATATGTATAATGAAATAAGTATCAAAAAATTAATAAATATATATATAAAGAAAAAAAAATTGTCTCCCAAAAGTACAGTCCAAGTGATTTATGAAATTTTACAATTGTTTTTTTATTTGTAAATTGGTTTCCTGCATCCCTACCTTTAGTACTCATATTTTTCACACGTAGCTAAACATATTCTGTAAACAGAATGTGCATATAGCGCTGTACTTCCATGTATTGTTCAGTATAATTCTTTTCAAATAAGCTTGCAATCGAGGTAGTGTGGGTACAGTGCGTATAATACGCGCATTGTTTCGTTTTATTAAGTGTACGGATGCGAGAGGGGCGTATCCGTAAACTTAACTACGCACTGTGCCCACACTAACTCAATCGCAAGCTTATATGAAAAGACATAGATCTCCTAAGTACTGCGCGACATAAGCAGTCCGCCTGGTCACCTGATCTGGACACAGGTTACTTTATGGTGACTTGCTTGATGCAAGTACGGCCCGAGCTGGTGTGGAGCTGAGCCCAGGAGACAGGCAACTCTCCAGCTCTGCTGTACTAAATTATTGATTTTGATTCCAGAAATGGGTTCCAGCAATGTCGAGTCTCCAACTGACAGCGGCGATGAGGGAGCGCCCTACTCTGCTGTAGATATATCCTACCCTGACATTAAGCAGGAGTGCTCGGAGTACTCCAGGAGAGCCGATCAGCGTCCTGGTGAGCAGGAGTTGATTCCCTTGGATTGTCAATCCGTGATGTAGATTCCATACTTGGTATAACCGTTTCAGCATGATGTATACTAATAGCTGTATAGAATATGTCAACGCATTCACATGTTTATTTTCTACAACGAAAATCTAATCCCAATCTACCACATTCGCTCGCCACTGTCCTATCGTCAGAACACTGAATTTGAGGACATATTAAATGAAAGGTTCACAACTTTTAAGAAATACCTGTTGACAATTTAAATTTTTTAATAGTTTTGTGGTGCATAATTCGTTTTACTTTTTTTTATTGAAATTGAAATAACTTTGGTTAAACGAGTGAGAGTAAAAGGTTATATCCGATAAAAATACTCGATAAAAATTATCCACCTAGATTGTCAAATGGGAGATACACAATTGTTGTTTTTTATCTATATCTATAAAATTCAATGTGTGTCTGCATGTCTGTCTATCTCTGTTCCTTACACAAATGTACACCATTTACCAGATCTGACCCGAATTTTGCGTACTTATTCTTAAGTAACCTGCGGAAAACAAAGGCACCACCCTCCCTTTGACTCACTCCCTCCCACCGATATAAATGTTGGCCACTCCAACTTTAATTTAATACTATTTATTGAAAAATGTAAAATGATACTCTTCCCCCATGATCCCCTCCCCTCTGCCGCCACTCCGCTGTTATAAATGAAGAAGAATGCAATTCAATACTTTTATTGTATAGTTAATTATTTTTATTGAGAAGTGAAGTTTTTTGTAGCCCGAATTGAGGGGTATAAATAGTCAATGAGTTTTTCTGCTTTTAAATAGGATTGGTTATTTGAATAGTGAAATAAGCACAATTTTTGGAAAAAGGTGTGTGGATCCCCGACTCACGTCAGGGTGACCAATGTGGAGGTGGATGAGCCCTTCGGTTTAGGATGAGTTGAAGCGGTGTTGATGATGTAAAGTCACGACGGTTTTACAGAATTTATTGAATTGTAAAAGTAAAAGTTATAAAGAATACAGTAGGTACAAAGGTTACAAGTGAAAGCGTGACGTTCGAAGGTATGACGGCGCGGGCTTCCGCTATACGAGCCGTACACTGGGGAAGTGAGGTAGTCTGCTCTGGAGCCTACCGTTTTTATAGTTGTTGCGAACAAAGGACTCGGCGTATTATGACTTCGTCTTACTCGGCCGCTCGTGTGTGTAATATTTAGTCTGGTCAGCAATGTGAGTTCATCCGTTCTTCAGGCCCCCTGCTATACGTCGCCTTTGTACTCGGTCATTGGTCTGGCTTACATCGTCGCTTTGTTCGTTGTGCTCAGCGCTTCCATTGTCGTTCTTTCCCGAATTCAGCGTTCTGATTTCGACCGTTGTACCGAGAGCGACGGCCTTTCGTGTTTAGGTGCTGATGTACTCGGCACCTCCTTACTCGTGTATATGCATTAGTCTTTGACTGCGTCTTTGACCGCCACAGGTGTGACACTTAATTTCATCACCATTGTGGTGAAACACAGCCATCCTTATGAGTAAATTTAACTTTTTTTATTTTTTAGAAATTTACGTAATCGAGGCACTATTATATCTGTTTTGTTTCTCTAGCATAAGCGTGGGTGATATTTTGGCAGATGCTTGTTATGTGTGTCGCGAAATGTATGCTGTATCGGACAGGTAGAATTATGATGGCAACATCATAAGACGACGTGATGATGATGATGATGATGACCCATCTGAAGTCGTGAATGTTGGCCCTTTCTGGGGCCCAGGTCCGTTGTATGGGCGAATGCCGTACGCGGGGACCCACCTCGCCTCCAGGCGGATAGTCGGCGCGGGCAGCGAGCCGGCGTTGCGATCCTAGCTGAGAGGATACTGCACCGACGCGATGTGTTGACATCTCCGACGGAGGGCGTTGGAAAAATTCCACGAAGAAATTACATTTTTTGGTCTTATCTTATAAAGTGTTGAAATATTTGAAATACTTAAGAAAATGAAATATTTAAGTTTGATGAAATATTTAATGAAATATCTTAAGAATGAAATATTTAATAATTAGATAAGATATTTGTAAATGTAATATTGAATAAAATTGATGTTTCGTGGTCTTGATATACAGGGAAAGCTCGCGCGATGGGGATAAAATCATTTTTAAGTCGCGCGGAGCGCCGCGGACCATCATAGAATGGCCGCTATTTGATGGAATTAATGTAAATGTCCTGCCTCGAAGAGGCGAGGAAGTAAAAATACATAAGTATTTTAAATTTGCCAAATGAGTCCTTTGTGTGGTATTGTAAAGTAGAAATTAAAATGAAAAATGTTTATAAAAGAGTAAAATATCTTGGGTGGGCCCTGATAAACTCGCCGACCGCGCCGCCTGTACGCAGCCCGCGCGGGTTAATGGAAAAAAACCCGGCGCCACGATGGCGCCGTGCGGCTGGAGTGAGGGCCGCCACCGAATATTTTTGAACTCTGATTACGGACGTTACAGACGTTCTAGCGAGCTGAAACATTTTTTATTGTGTTCCTCATGTGAACATCTATGGGAGTGATATGTTTTTGCGTGTCTGAAAGTTAGCTAGTGCGCTTTATTTGTGGTGACATACTTTGTCTGCCTATTACGCAATTAATATCTATCCGACATACTTGAAAATATCACCAAAGGATTCGCTTGGTTGAGATCTATCTAATGGTATAACTTAGAATCTCGTAAAATCATGTTTACTATTTTTAACCGAATTAAATGTAAATTAATTCTTGAAAATGCCGCGGTAAATCGGCATATTTTGTTGAATAACTAGGTAAATTCACTCTTGCGGTTCCAGTAAACGACATCATCCTATGGGCAAGACATAGATTGGTATAGATGATGTGTTAAAATCCCCGGGGGGGTGGCGTTTAATTTGCTATCGATTAAAATATTCAATTTTAATCCGCGAATCGGCACCGGAGGCCGTTGTTTTGCGCTCGAAGCGCCCGGAGAGTCAAGCGCGCTGATTGGTCGGCGGCGCGAGTCAGGGGGAAGCTTTCCGCACTGTATAAATACTGGCGCCGGGCGGGCGAGAGCCTACTTCTGCTGGGAGCCTCTGCCGAGTATGCCTACTGGAACATTTTATTCTGGCTTTTACTTCACACCCTGCTTGACCCCTGCTTAAGATGGCGGCTGAGAATATACGGGCCAGCCTGTGTGCTCCTGTGCTTCTGGACCCCCGCGACGGACGTTCCTCTATGAGGCATTTCGCATTCAAGGCGAAAGGCTCTGCACTACATGGAAGTGTTAGCACTGTGTTGTCTCCGAAGCGGGCCGTGACTTACAACCTCGGCCTTCGGAAGCAAGCTTGATGGAACCGCGCAAAATTTATCAGTTCCCGTGCGGAACATATGCTTTGATAGAATTTCTAGTGAAATGAAATGAAAGTTGCTTATCTGTGGAAAGATCATGTCCATCTGTCGAAACACGAATCTAGATAGCATATGTGGCTTTGAAGGAATACTACGTGCCATAGAACAAGTTGTACAATAATGAAGGACGGAGTAAAGTGAGTACGTTACGAAGGTCGGCGAAAGAGTTTGGTGGTATCGGCGTGCTGCCTGCCGCGGTGATTCGGACTTCTGATTGGTGGCTCGCCTCGAGCGTGATTGTTCTATTGGTACGCTGGAGGGATTAGCGTCCGGGCAGACCTAGATCCTCCGCAATATCTTTCGCATAATCCCAAATTTAAAATTCGGTAAGTTCCTATCTCACGATCTAGGCGGCCAATTACACTTATATGTGTCATGTTATTTTTTCTCTGTCTATTTAATTTTATTGTTATTAATATGATGCACAGCGTGCCAGCGCTTTCCGTGCTTATTGCGTGCGATTTCCACCTTAAGCTTGTAGATGATTAAATTCTTTTAATATCATGCAGCGGATCGAAGACCTAATTTTCGCAGTTTTGTGTGTGGGGCCAACAAATGAAGCATAATATGACATTATTATTCCAGCCTTATACGCCGTTCAGAACTATATTAAGAACATTTAACATTTTATTGATACAAAAACTATTTACATTGCAGATCTGTTGAGAACACAAGATTCTTTTCCGGATGATCCAACTATGACTTCACCTGCCCTTGGAAAGCAGCCGGAACTGGAGACCATTTCCGACCCTCAAAAACACTCAAGCAAACATGCGCTTACTCCCGCTACTAAGAAGGCATTTTCTTGTTCTCAGATACCGTATACGAGCGAGCAGAAGGCTTCTTTGAGAATTCACGAAGTCTCGCATACTGAAGAGAATTATTTTTCTTGTCCACATTGCAATTTTTTGTGCATTCATGAATCAAACTTTCGGATTCATATGCTTAAGCACACCGGTGAAAGAGTATTTCCATGTTTACATTGCAGTTATTCGAGCTACGAGAAATCATATTTAAAAAGCCACATGCTTTCACACAGTGTAGAAAAACCGTTTTCATGTTCACAGTGCAATTATTCTTGCAATCGTAAATCATTTTTAAAAAGACACAGGCTTTCACACAATGGAGTTAAACTGTTTTCATGTTCACAGTGTAATTATGCGAGCAATTGGAAATCAGACATAAAGGTTCATGTACTGAAGCACACTGGAGAAAAACTATTTTCATGTTCACAGTGCGATTATTCGTGCAATCGGAAATCAGAATTAAAAGTTCACGTAGTTAAGCACACTGGAGTAAAACTATTTTCATGTTTAGAGTGCAGTTATTCGTGCAATATTAAAACAAATTTAATAAGACATACGCTTTCACATACTGGAGAAAAACCGTTTTCATGTTCACATTGCGATTTTTCGTGCCGTGATAAATCAAATTTCAAAAGACATACGCTTTTACACACTGGAGAAAAACCGTTTTCGTGTTCACAGTGCAATTATTCGTGCATTGATAAATCAAACTTAAAAATACATGCGTTCACCCATACTGGAGAAAAACGGTATTCATGTTCACAGTGCGATTATTCATGCGCTACAAACACAAGACTAAAAAGACATACATTTTCACATACTGGTGAAAAACCGTTTTCGTGTTCACAATGCAACTATTCGTGCAATGATAAATCAAGATTAAAAAAACATGCATTTACTCACACTGGGGAAAAACCGTTTTTATGTTCACAGTGCGATTATTCGTGCATCACAAAATCAAGATTAAAAAGACATACACTTTCACATACTGGAGGAAAATCGTTTTTATGTACACATTGCAGTTTTTCGTGCAAAAATAAATCATACTTAAAAAAACATACGCTTTCACACACTGAAAAAAAAATTAAGCTAAAATTTTAACCAGTGCTTTTTAATTACTTCCGACTTTTCTGTACATAACTTCTAAGGTGCTTTGTAAACAATGGAATAATATTTTTAAAACGAAATTATTTTTTTTATAATTATGGAACCGTTTATTATTTTCATTAAGATATTGTTGTAAAAGGTAACATAAAGAATTATAACATCGCAACTATTTACAAGATAAACAAAAACAAAGGAACAACAAATGTTAACGAAGATACAAGAATTACAGAAAATTTTCAAAGATTAATTGATTTTGTTATCACAAATGATTTTAAGTACTTCCTTATGGTAGAGAAAGTACAAAAAAAGGTTATAAGATTCTATCTCGACATGAGAGAGTACGGGCAATGTCCTTAGCTCTACCCGACCGAGTTTCTCCAGGTTATGCTTGGCTGCAATAGAGGAATGAGCGAGCACTGGACGTCTTTGAAACGAAAATTTTGAGGCATATCGTCGGGCTGGTTCTAGAAAATGGACTTTGGCGCAGACGTTACAACAATGAGCTCTATACTCTATTAAAGGAGCCAGACGTCACAACATTTATAAAACTAGGAAGACTTCAGAAGCATCAAGCACCAATGTCCCTGCTGAACTCAAGGCCAATAGGGCGAAGGAGCTTAGGAAGGCCAAAATTAAGATAGAGTGACAACGTCCTCAAAGACATCTCTGTCTTAGAGCTTCGGGACTGGAGAGAACTGGCGCTAGACTGGCATGAGTGGAGGAAGATTATTGAGGAGGCCAAGACCTACCAAGGGTTGTAGTGCCAAGAGTGATGATGATGATGATGTTTCTTGGCTGCAATACTTTAGATACTAGAAGCAATGTGTATTTGATTGCATTTTTATCCATTGTTGCGCCGTATGATCGATAACCCTGTAAGAATGCGGAGCATTTTTTAAGTTATTTTTTATATATTTATTGTTTATTTACATTAGTTAATACAAGATACTAATAACTGCCACACTAGTTAAAAACCTCTTCTGTGGCAGTTATTCTCATATGGTATTTGTGTAGTAATAAAAAATGACAATTAAAGAATCTAAATCTAAAAGAAAATAAAAAGAAAAGAAAATATACATACAAAATCAAGATAAGAATTTAAAGTAAATCATAGGAATATCTAAATCTAAGAGAAAGGAAAAGAAAAGAAAAGAAAATACACATACAAAATTAAGATAAGAATTTAAGTAGTTACACAAATAAATATTATATTATAGTATACTTTAAATTATATAAATCAGTTTTTGCTAATTCAAAGGGCGGATGTATGTTCCTGATAATTACCTTAGACAGCGTCAGCATAGATTGTTTCACATTCCAATATACAGGACCAACCTGCCGATAGTTAAGCCTGTTGAAAGAGCTACTCCTATGCTGAACAATATCACTCTGGACATTGTTATGTTTCATGTCTGTGAGCGGGTTTTCCGAAGTAGGATTCTCCTACAACTTTGATATGAATTATTTTATATATGTTTTATATTTGGGACTTTCTTACTTATTTATAACACTTATAAATTATATTTATGTTTTTAATGCAAGGGTTGTATAAAAAATAAATAAATTGCATTGTATTCTCTAAATGATTTATATTTTCAAACCAATTTGATAAATAATATATGAATCTGGAGATATCTCACTGTTGAAAGAGTTTTTGTTTTCTAATTAACTGTCTCAGTGTAGCATAATACGATGCGACTATAAATAAATAAACAATACATATTGCTGTGTTTGACCGTGTAGTGATTATCATAAATCCCTCACAGTCATGCTTACAGATCGCCAACCTGACAAGTATGGTATTTTAATTGGTAAACCAATGAACTAAAAAAATAATTGTGCTTACAAATTTATTCATTAAAAGTGATGTACATTACAAAATTAACAGAAAAGCATAATTAAAAAAAAATTGATTTCCTAGAGACCCATAAGGCACCCACCTTGGCCCACTTTATAATAATGGCTAACTCAATAGGTACAAATATAGGGCCTTGTTTTAAAACCCTTATCTTTTCCCTTCCAATACAAGAATGGTTTGAGTCTCCTTCGTTCTCCGAGTGCCCAACAATTAGATACTTGTGCATAATGACTTGAATATCTTATGTTCTGAGTGCATGCATAAACATAGAGAATAAAAATTTATTTTTATTCTGCGCTACACAGCTATCAGAATAACATGTTATTTCTCGCATACACTGGTAATAGTCTTTTAAAAATTTATATATGCAGATAGACATTCCAATAGCACAGCTTTTTGCACTACCTACTCTCAAGCCAAATAGGTATAACAATTAGGGATGGGCGTTGAATGGACGGACTAGTTGAAATCAACCGTTAACGTTGCGTCGACGGTTTACGTTTATCGCATGGACTAGTTGAATTCTTATACGGTGAACGGCGGACGCCGTGGACGGTGGACGATTCGAGATACAACGTAGTGCAAAGCGACGAGCGAGAGCAAGACAAAACGTCTCCGTTTATTTCTCTCTCATCTCTCGCTGTCGACTTGTAGACGCCATAGACGGCCCGACGGGTAATTTCATTTCAACTCTAAAGTACACGACCATAGAGTGCAGATCTGTGTACACGAACTATGGTAGAGACTTGAAATTTGAACGCATGCGTAGGATAAGATAGGCTTAATAAGCTATTATCTATTATTTTTTACTTGATTTGTGCGACGTGCACGTGCGACGGCGACGTTTCGGTGAATTCCCAATTTTGCACTGTATAAAATAAAACAATTCTGTTTAATTATTTTATTTTTTATTGAACAAATATTTTACTGCATACACCTGATATTGTTGTGTTTACCTACTTCTTTCTTTGTTTTTTTTTTAATTTCTTATTATTTATTTTTATATTTATTTTATATTTATTTTAAGAAGTATAAAAACAATATGTAAAAGCCTATAATGTGCGTAAACAAATAAATAATAAAATATTTTTTTTACATATAAGCACAAGTAGCGGTTTTACTTTCTCCGAAACTATATTCCTTCGAACTTCTTTAAATTTTAAAAATTAACGTAATAAAAATAGCCAATGGTTGCGCCGTTGAGCAGCGTCGCGTCGAACCGTAGACAGTTGACCATCGTACCGATGTTTAGATAGAACGACCGCGTCAACTAGTTGACGAATTCAACTAGTTGATCGTCTCGTCGATGGACGGACGTGGACGGTCTCGTATCGTCGACGGTAAATACGTCGACGACCCATCCCTAATAACAATGGCCCTGTCGTGTTTTGGTATCATATACTGAGAAGTTAGAAACGTATAATTAACTCCTATAAAATGTTGATATATTTGCATTCGGCAGCGGAAATACATTATGGATAGCCACTACAGTATCATTTGTCATCTTAGAAATCCCTATTTTTTTCTTCGTGAGATAGCTTTACATTCTGAATGTCTTAAGAATATTATTTTATTCTAATTTTTCATTTGCAGTGCAGGACCGAGCCGACTCGCGGAGCGCCTGTGTGCGAAATCTAGAAGCGCCTCTTTTATTGTCGTCGAGTTTCGACATGAATATTTTTTTTATTTTTCAAATTTTGACTGAAATATGTTCTCCAGTTTATTATATTATACAGTATAGTATTTTACTAAATAGCTAAAAAACGGTTCGCTTCCGCTTAAAACGCGAATTAATTTGTAACATACTTTGTTTGAGATATTAATTGTGTAAATATTGACAAAATAGCCGATTATTTTCTAATAATACTGATTTTACTATTAAGTATGCTAAATTTTTCAGAAAAATCAACAAGAGTCGAAAAGGCGGAAAAATGTGTGTACTCGCATAGTTCATACAACATAAACATAATAATATAAAAAAAAAACAAAATAAAAAGATAAAATAAAAAACAAAAAAAAAAAACATAAAAAAGTCCAGCAGGTCAATATTCACCAAAAAATCCAAATTTTACTTAACAAAAGTTTTAAGCAGACCATCGAGCAGCTTTTAAAATCTGTCAAAAAATAGATATTCGGCCGCTTTCCTTATGGGTCCTGTACACATTGGTAGGCCAACCTCGGCCACACGCCAACCTCGCCTAATGCCCAGCGGCATTCACACATTAGCGCACGACTCACTGCTGCCTGGTGGAGCGCTTGTGTTGACACAAGACGGCATTTCAAATTAAATTTGACACATGTACAATACGTGTAAAATTTAATTTGATTGCGTGTTAAGGAGTGACTAATGGCAAAAATTTGAAAATTCTCTATTTTAGTTTATTTCCTAAGTTTTAAGCGCGTGGGCGGTTTCTGGACTATTCTGTATTCGAAGGGTGCACTGTAGTGGAAAAACAACAATAAGATCCTCAAGTGATCTGCATTCCCAGTCTTGACGCCTGACTGCCAAATGTGAATTTCAAATACTATTCATATATCACTATTCCTCCTCCACCCTATTTTAAGCTGGTAAACTTATCTCTGTCTCGACGGAATACTTTATATCTTTCGTCGAAAACGGGTTTTCCCAGTGTGTGAAAGCGTGTGTCTTTTTAAGTTTGATTTATTGTTGCACGAAAAATTACAATGTGAACACGAAAACGGTTTTTCTCCAGTGTGTGAAAACGTATGTCTTTTTAATCCTGATTTTGTAGTGCACGAAAAATCGCAATGTGAACATGAAAATGGTTTTTCTGCAGTGTGTGAAAGCGTATGTCTTCTTAAATTTGTTTTATTATTGCACGAATAACTGCACTGTAAACATGAAAACAGTTTTCCTCCAGTGTGCTTAAGTACATGTTTTTGTGATTCTGATTTCCGATTGGACGAATAATTACACTGTGAACATGAAAATAGTTTTTCAGCAGTGTGGGTAGAAGCATGTTTTTTTAAGTTTGATTTTTCATTGCACGAATAGTTGCACTGTGCACACGAAAACGGTTTTTCTCCAGTGTGTAAGAGCGTATGTCTTTTTAAACTTGATTTATCACGGCACAAAAAATCGCAATGTGAACATGAAAACGGTTTTTCTGCAGTATGTGAAAGCATATGCCTTATTAAATTGGTTTTATTATTGGACGCATAACTGCACTGTAAACATGTGAATTGTTTTACTCCAGTGTGCTTAACTACGTGAACTTTTAATTCTGATTTTCTATTGCACGAATACGCGCACTGTGAACATGAAAATAGTTTTTCTCCAGTGTGCTTCAGCACATGTACTTGTATGTCTGATTTCCGATTGCACGCATAATTACACTGTGAACATGAAAATAGTTTAACTCCGTTGTGTGAAAGCGTGTGCCTTTTTAAAAGTGATTTCCGTTTACTAGAATAATTGCACTGCGAACACGAAAACGGTTTTTCTACACTGTGTGAAAGCATGTGGCTTTTTAAATATGATATGTCATAGCTCGAATAACTGCATTGTAAACATGGAAATACTCTTTCTCCAGTGTGCTTAAGCATATGTATCCGAAAGTTTGATTTATGATTGCAAAAATAATTGCACTGCGAACAGGAAAAATAATTCTTTAAAGTATGTGA
>JADDOH010000737.1:0-38991 GCA_016648135.1 Agrypnia vestita | reverse complement strand
ATAATAATAAATATATATTATTTTTTTAATTTTGTTCCAAACTGAGTCTTTTCAAGTAAAAACGTATTTGAGTATAAAGCGCGACTTATTTACCAAGATATTATACTTTCCAGGAGTATTTAGTTTGACCATTACGTAATTGTTTCAAAATTTACAGGCTTGTAATATTCTTAAACAAATCAAACGTGTACATCGAGAAATTTGCGTTAGTTCATGTCTATATATTTTAGCGGTCTATATTATCAATATAATAAAGCAAGCACTACAAGTAGAATTCCGAATCAGAAAAACAGATTGGTCAGAATCATGGATTCCGAGAAAAAGGGAGCCCAGAACAAACCCCGATCTATCCGAATTCCCAAATATGTTAGTTGTTTTCATGGGGCCCTTATGTCTGACGACATGATGACAACATGGAAACATTATATATAATAAAAAATGGGTCAAATTATCACTGTGCCACCTAGCAGGGCTTTTGGAATTCATTGCATATTTAAAAATATAATAATGGATGTATTATTTGCGAATGAATACATATTATGTAACTTCTTTTGTGTTAACATTATTTATGTAATTTATAGTGTACTTTGTACTAACCATTAAATTATTGGTTATTTCAAAATGTATTCTTGTTAATTATGTATATACATAATATATAAGTCAAATTTACATAATATTTACATAATTTACAAAAAATACATAATATATAAGTCAAAGTCAAAAAAATCAGAGTAGCTTGTTGGTCTTGTGGTTAGGACACTCGCCTCGTGATCCTAAGGTCGCGGGTTCGAATCTCAGCCCAGACTAGCAAGTAAGTCCTATTTTCATAGCACAAGCGTTTAGCTTAGTTTGAAAATAGTAAGAATATTGATGTGACACGTATTCCGTGTTCGCATCTCTATTTAAAAAAATAAAATAATAATAATCAAACTTTTTGTAATCTTAAAAGATTTGCATAGCAAAATTAGTAATTATAGTTTCCCCGATTGCAAAAGATTTTTTCTGTATTATCTTTCCAATAAATTTGTGTGAAAAAATTACGATTTAAATAATTCTATATAAAAATAAATTAAAACTACACACGCTCTTTATAAAATTAAATTACGAAGTATAATAATATTACAGATATTCCCTCTGAAATTGAAGAGAAATTGATGGGTTTATTTGATAAATTATTTATTCTCTTGTAACATTTCTACAAATTCCAATTTGAAATAAACGTTTCACATAAACCAGACCTTTTATATTAATTACAGGGCTGTAGCGGCTGGACATTTTCTACCGCGTACCGGCTCCGAGTATTGGAGATTGATATTTGCCGAATTCGGGCACGTTTCCTTGTATCTTTTTACTAAGTACCTATTCCCCATCCATCCGATACAACCAGGAAATTATGTTTCATTTTGTAAAATATCGTATTCAGAATTCGGAACTGTTAAAAAAATAACAGTTACTCTGATAAAAATGTTGAACTACGTCTGTAGCTGTTTGTGAAAATGTATTATGTACCATACATTCTCGTATGTTAGTCTCCATGTGAGTACATATTTATACTGTAGTAGATAGGTCTGTGTCCATGTCCTTGGTAAGATCGGGCGCAGTGAATTTCCTCTCTGGCGCGCGGCTTTAAGCCTTGTGCTGTCGTTGGACATCCTTCCTCTATATCCAACGAAGTACATATCGTTGATGTAGAGGTCTTAAGGTTTTATGCAGAAAAAGTTTGAAATAATGCATTTTTCGTGACGTCGAGAATCTGTGATCCTACTGTGATGTTTGGGAGCTACTGCGGACAGCGAGCGCATTGTAAGATACGGGCCCATACTGTCTCCCAGAAGCCACAGCGACGACCTTTATGTCGACTATCATTGAAGCCTCTGCAATTGATATTCCTATTCGCAAACCAACCAATAGATTGATCTAATAAACCGCAGCATCAAACTTACCCCTATACTGATAGGGTGTGCGGTTCTAGAAGAGGGCTCCTCAGCCATAACTATAATAAGGCTCGGATGCATAACTTAAACATGGCAGACGTCATCCACCCAACGAGAGGCTGCGGAATATGATTACTCACCACCTGCATTGATTCGTTCTATCTTATAAGTTTTGCAAAACACATTCTGTCAAACTATTCGACGCTAACATGACATCTTAAAGGTGTCGAGCATCGAGCAAGTTTCTCTCTCTCCGTTTTAGTATTCATTTCTCAACTTCGCACACTGCTACGGACACTACTTACGGGTTAAAAGAAGTCGAACTCATATGTTTATCGGGATGGAGCAATTCTTCCACCTTTTTTCAGCTTCAGTAGTACATTCGGCTGTAAAACTTTGCTTCACAAAAGACACCCTGTTTAAAAAAAACAAAATGATTGAACTATTGAATCCGTTTTCCACGTGCTTATTTTAGGGCACTCTATTATCCTGTTTACAATATGTGCATTACGTATACGAAGAAGTGAGAAAATAATTTTAACCTCAACCACAAAATAAAGAACACGCGGCGTGACGTCACTTCTGGCCACATTTTTCTGTGATAATATACGCTGTTTGCCAACCGAGCGGAGCGGAGCGGGAAACTTGGCCCGAGAGGTGGCAGCCCTGGCAACCGAGACGCCGCGCCGCGCTGTTCCGTCACGTTCAGTATTCCAAAGTCGGTAATTCTTACAGTTGTATAATACATTTACAGTGAAACGAAAAACTGAAGACTAATTGCTTCACTAATTGCCTACATGTATTCCAAAATATGCGAAAATGCACTCGTTTCACGTTTCTCGCACTCCTTAGTCAGTAAATGGAATTGGCATATTTCATAACCTTTCATGGCATAGCGACACTAGCATTTAATTTAATAACAAGTAGCGGTCCTTACCCGGCATTGCCGTGGGATGGTTTTGGGATGGCGTCTACCATTCATTGTACGCAGGCTCTGAAGAGTAAGGAGGAATGCAAAATTTAATCGTAGCAGATGACAGAGAGAAGGAATATATATTTTAAAGGCATTGTTATCTAAGTAATAGAGATTTGATCTTACATTAACTGTGGCCGCACAAGATGGCTTTTCAAACTAAAACATAAAAATACAAGTAATCCCTTGGGCCAGCTGTGTTCGGGGACATGGCCGTAGGGTTAACCTTGCCTTCCCGGAGGAGGGTATTCACATACCCCATAGATCACTTAAAATTCGATAACTCAATAATTACGCAAACGATTTTATTCATATTTTTTTATAATCTTTACGGAAATAGTGACGAAAATTCAAACATTTGTTTTTAAAATTTCTAGGCGTATAATATTTAAAAATATTGTTTTCGGTCCAGTGATCTTCGCCCAATACATGCATGTGTTCATACCATACCCCTGTGTCTTATATCTTTTAGTTATTGTGCATATTATTTGTTTCATTCTAACTAATGCATGTAATGGGTAACCCCTATACCACAGATACAAACAAGGGAGACAGCTATCCTGCGCTGCATTCATTGCTTGTTTGGTATTGTGCGACCATTAATTCAGATATTCGGACGACACGTCCGCTAGGCGGTTGTGGCCGCGTCACCCGTCACAAACTTCTTATTACCGTTTATATGAATATTATTTGGGATATTCTGATACCCCGCTTCGGTCCACACGGAAGTTTTGGATGATTAGTGACGAAAGTAAATACTTTGTAACAAAAAAATGTAAGTGTTGAAAATCTAGCATACTCACTCATCGTACCCGCATCCCACTGCAAACCAATCGTGAACGACCTATCCGCAGTGACATTAGGCGCTGTAGTAGCGAAGAGTTCTGTCTCGGCCGCGTGTTCTTTGATCGTCTATCTGTAGGGCCTAGATCTTGTTGTTGGATTCGTCTCGGACTTACGGTCTGCAGGCAAGTTGATTGAGCGCGCCAATTTGCTGATTCGCAATTACTGTGAGGTCTCACATGGAGCTGGCGCAATCTTACATTTGTCTTCAATCCGTTGACACCACAACTCCTACATGCAATGTATACTTTCTGAGATACAAGCGCTTAAACGGGTCTATTCTCGCTGGTTTGCGTTAACTTAACTATCGTGTCCTGGCCTCAATTATATAGAAAGTGGTATAAATGGGCTAGTAAGACTTATTGCTAATAAAAGAGCTGACATCTAACGCAGAACATTTAAAACTTGTTCTCACGAAGAAAGCTAATAGACAAATATTGTGAAATACTTTATATAGAGACAATCCTGTTGTCATCACTTATGAAAGTAATGTTATTTATTTCAATTTTCATCAATCATTACAAAGTAATTAATAAAGTTGAGAAAAATAACCTTTTGAAACCTATGGAGATTTATTTTATTTCGAAATATTTTTCTTGTCATTTAAAGTTCTCATAGCAAATAAGAGGAAAAGTCTGACATGTTTCCATGTAAATCAGATTTTTGAACGTGTTTACCATACCTCGGACCAAAATGCCAAATAAACCATCAATAAATAAATCCAGTAACAATTTTTTTCGTTTTGTTTACAAAACTACAAATAATAGTTAAAATCTTAATAAATGTGACTAAATCCAATGTATTCATTATAATTGGCTATTTATACCATACAAAGGACAATAAAATACAAAAAAATGAACCACTGTAAATTGTATTTGTTGTAGTAACTGAATTCTGATTCAATTGATTTATTCTTAGAATGTTTACAAGAATCATATCGTATAATATTTTCTGTATTTTCTTAAAATTTTTTGACAAAAGGCGAAAACAAGAACCCCTATTGAATAAATAAAAATGTAAATGTTCTGTGGGAATTTAATGTAAACTTAGGCTTGAATCAAATTACACGTTTTATTAAGTATATAAAGAACATATCTGCTAATTACATATATGAGTAGGTACATATCTGCTGATTTCATGGCGCAATTTCAACTCGATAGTAGACGAGATTTACCTAGAGTTATAATGCGACATTAATAGTTGGAGACCTCTCATGCGTAAGTTTTCCCGAATACAATGGGGTTCAAAATTCGATTCACAATAGTTTAATGGATGTTAATAATGTTTTAATTGCAAAATTGACTTTGAGAAATAAGAACTTGACTTAATATCTGTTAATTTTGGGAAAAGAGATGCACCCACTTTGTATGTTTGTCAAATTAATAATAGTAATACAAAGGATTGAAATACTTAATTCTACAATTTAACCTGGAAGTAAGGGTTTAAGTAGTGACCGACCAAAGTATCGGTTTCGGTTTCGGCCAGTTTCGGTCAATAAACCGAAAACCGGTTGAATCTGCTTTCTTTGACAAAGTTTATAGCTTAATTACTGATTAGTTATTTATTGCATTGCTATTGTTTGAAAAATACTACTTGAAAAAAGTTATTTATTTTTAGTATTAAGATTGCTATTATAATATCTAAAGATTGTTAAAAATGTCAATAATTTTTATTTTAAAATAAGTTTAATATGATTAGTTCTAGACAATATATCTTAATATTTTTTCAGTAATTATATTGACATTTTTTATTTAATTTAACCCGAATGGCGAATTTAAAGTCTAGGAAAAACACACTATTTCGGGGTATAATGTAAATTTTAACATGTCCTTAAAGATTTCAGTATAGTTTTCGATTTTGTCCAAAACCAGAACAGAAATCGAAATTCGATATTGGCTGAAAATCTAGTTTCGATCCGTCTCTAGATTTAAGCCATTCTCACTGGCTACAACAATTATATCGTTTTACGAATGCCATGAGGCTATGCCGCCTTTAACGGCTTTATACTTTTAATCCTTGTCGTGCTTTTGTCGTTGATCTAGTGGTTAAGATACTTACTGTATACTACTATTATAATACTTTCATGGATATCTTTCTATATTCTATATTCGTGGATATCATGGATATCTTTCATGGATCTAAAAATCACTTTCATGGATAAATGTTTTTTTTATCCAAGTTCTTAATTTAATTGTAATTTGGATTAATTATATTTCTTTGAATAGGTACAATTAAGTAAGTACACCGAAATCAGTACAAACATGTTTATCAACAACTTTTTGCAATGAAGACTTGGAAAATAGCTGTTTTTACTATCACTTTGATAGAGCTTTCCGTGACAATATAATTTACATAAAAAATAAACTTGGTGCGGTCCGAGAAGTGTCCCTTGGGGCAATCCGAAAACTGTTGTTTCTGGATCGGCTCTGTTGAATCACTTTCATGGATAAAAGCAGTCGTAGATGACACAACTTTTCCGTTTAGTTAAACGGTAGTTTTTTTTTACCGAGTTGTTAGCGGGAAATTCTCGAATCATTTGCTTTTCAAAGTCTATAAGAGGACAGAGAAATTATTTTTTCAATAGAATCTCGAGAACAATAGGAGTTACAAAATTGTTGATAATTTATTCATTTTTTCCGGTAAATGTAAATTCTTTATGAATTTCGTTAAGACTGGCAATGTGATATGCAAGAGATTTTTGTTGATTTCATTTACAAAAAAGGTTCAATGTTTCATTATGGGAAAAAAATAAGTTTTAGCATATAATGGTGCTCCATTATCATTCATTCAATCTCCAATCAATGAGAAATATCATCTTTTACATCTTATTACCTACGCCGGCGAAGATAGAAGGCTACTGAAACAGAGGCAGAACGAGATTATTTTGACTGGGTGTTCTCTGAAAATTGTTTTCCTAAATGTCAGTGATAATACACCTTCTAACTGACTATTATACTCATTTATTCCATTGTAATAAATACAGTTTTGTCTGTTTGTCTTTTTTCTATTTGGGATACTTATGCATTTTGTTTGCATTTACTGTATTACGTCTATGTATCACCGTATTATATTTGATCTAATTTTTAAAATATTTTGGCATTTAATCGTTTAATATTTTGTGAATGAACATTTTAGTCCTTGTTTCTCATTTTAGTCCTAGTTTTATATTAATCCTTCTTTTAATTTTGGAATATCTATTTCTCAGAATTATTCTCATTACAATTCTGTTGAATTTGTAATTTTCTTATATCTCCTTCTCCTTCATTACATAGGTACAAAATAGTTGGTCAATATTGAAAATGAGGGGCAATTATTGATTTATATATTGTTATCGCTGTTTCTTGAGTTAATTTTCGTCTTATTATTTCTAAGAATGATAATTTCTTTGCAATTTTCTTTTAATATAATTTTTTTTCGTAGAATCGACGCCAAACAAAATAGTCAATTTCAACGCTTAAGAATTATCTTTTAAATAAAAAATTTGAAAATTCAACTATTGGTAGGATTCGTGGTTTTATAAAATGTATACGGCCTGATCTCCAGTGGCTCAAAACTTAATTTAAATATGCTCTGTGATATTTGAATACATTTCAACCAATGATTTATCACGTGTTAAAAGGATAAATTTAATTTATCATTACCGAATATATCTCTTATTACCGGTATTATGTAATTTACCGATTGTATTTTTACATAACGATATTATGAGACGAAATTCTGAGCGGCAAGAATTTGGAAGCGTTTGTTTCCCGAAATTCTCTGAGAAAATATTTACAATTAGCATCTAATTATCTTACAATAGCTGTTAACGCTAAAATTAGATCCAGCCCGACGTTGAAACATTTTCTGTTTCTAGGAACATATTCTAATTTTTCTTTTAAAGAGAATTATTTAAATAGCTTATACTTATATTGTATAAATAACCATTGTAATCGTTTCTCGTCATTAAAAGTATTCTTCACAATTTCTTATTCATAATGTCTTATGGCGGCCCCTGTCCACTGGCTCCTTATAACCTATGTGATTTTCTTAGCCTGGTTATTTTGCTATGTGTTTTTTTCAGCAATTGGGTTTCATAGCCTGTTGTTGTAGTAATGTTGAATAAAAAAGCTTAGTAACACAATAACCACCCTTTAAAACCTAGTTAAGAATCACATTAACTTAATATTTACCGGTTTAACCTTAATGTAATTTATCAGTAATTTAGCATGCCCAAACGGTCACATATATTTAGTTATATTAAGGGTACTTAACAGTTTAACAGTGATTGCTCGCGAAATTACGAATAATCAATAACTAAATTCACTAAATGTATAGAGCTAAAAATGCCAGATTTTCATTTAAAGATACAGTGAATGGAAATCCACCGCTTTTCCAGGGTCGTTTTAAGCTGACGTATCGACCCTACTCTACGTCGCCAGGTTGACAATGTTTTGTCAAAGGGCGACGCGACCCGGAGAGGCCTGCAAAAGTCCACTCACTGTACCTCTTCCACACATAAATAAACATGCATAGTGTTATCAAAAATTACAAGTTAAAGAAGACATACATTTACGGTAACAATAGAAGAAAGTAGTTATTAGAGTAAAATAAAGGGCCAATCGAAAGAAAAAACAAGAAAACCAAAAGAAACGACACAGATTTCAGACTCACCCCCTAAACGGGAAGGACAGACAACACAATACAAATAGAGCTGGTTTCTCTCCACGCTCCATCAAGGCGAACCCGACAGTCCGTGCTCTTCCATGTACCCATAAGCAGAACCTCTTATGCACAGAACTCATTCATCCAGCGAACATGCAAAGCATACAATGACCACTTCAATGACATTGATATATTTAATACCAGCATCTCAGCTCTTAAAAATCGTATTTAAACCGCTTATATTATATTACTATATCTTCACCGGATTAACTGAGACCGACCATCATCATACACACACCACAGCCAAACTCTCATCACTCTTTACACATACCCCCATATCTGTATACAATGTCACGCACAGAACTCCACTCAGCCACAATCCCATACACCTCACTCCACTTCCCCCTCTAACTCCCACTCCTATCCCTCTATTTAATATATGTTCTCTTTATTGCTTGACTTAACATTCTATGCCGTGGATCTCTATAATTGATCTACGAATTACCCAATACGTTATGTATTATTATAATAAATTGTATACTGTTGAGATTCCCAAAATAAAAAATAAAAAATATAGTTGGACTTCGAGTCCAAGCGCCACGGGTCCACAGTCCACAGAGGTTCAACCGCGGAGCAGATCCCAGCGCGACACCAACGTCCTGATGAACTCCCGAAAGAGTACGAGGTTCCTAGCATTCATGATGAGGCCACTGTTCCGCGGGGAACGGTGCCCTACCCCCTCCAGTCCATCCATCATTATCCCTCTTGCATCCCTTAAATACTCCCACGCCCAGATGACGAGCTCCGGCGTCTGAGCCACGTGACTGCAGGCACACCAGGGTGAGCAGCGAGAACAAGACCTTGTAATTTGCTCTACTTAACACTGATACAACGTAAAAAGCGAATATAGTCTTTTTTGTTCTTTATGTGCTATTTTACACATATTTTCATTAATATTTTCAACACAACTACATGCCGGTACCTCACGTGAGTTAGCCATTTTAATAATAAAAACTATAAAAGGTTAATGTCCTTTAGTGCCTCATTTAAACAGGGTTATTTGTAAAACATTAATAACCTCGCAGGACTATATTCCTGCCTTGATTATGAGTCGAAATGTTCAAGCTATTATGACCTAATATCAATAGTTACGAAGATATGTGACATCAAAGTTTGCATTTTTGTTTCAATATTTCTGACTTATTTTTTGTAAAACGTTGGACTATCATTACAGGTAACTCAAATTGATTATGAAAAATTCATTCGT
This sequence comes from Agrypnia vestita, assembly GCA_016648135.1. Classification (NCBI taxonomy): domain Eukaryota; kingdom Metazoa; phylum Arthropoda; class Insecta; order Trichoptera; family Phryganeidae; genus Agrypnia; species Agrypnia vestita. The sequence continues at coordinate 29,330 of JADDOH010000737.1, read as the reverse complement.
TTCAATACAAGTTAAATAAAATGGTAAAAACCCTGAAAAAATTCCAATTGGAATTTGAAGGTTTCTATTTTTTTATTTGACTTGTATTATAGGAAATGAATTTTTCGTATTCGATATAAGTTACGGTAATGATAGTCCAACGTTTTACAAAAAATAAGTTAGAAATATTGAAAAAAAATGCAAAATTTGATGTCGCATAACTCCTTAACTATTGATATTAGGTCATAATAGCTTGAACATTTTCGAATCATAATCAAGGCAGGAATATAGTCCTGCGAGGTTATTAATGTTTTACAAATAACCCTGTATAAAATGATGCGGCACTTAATACTTACGCGATATGCTTTCCCATATAATGAAGAAATTAACAGAGATAGGACTTCAGTGCAGTGTTTATTATATTGGGGTAGGCATCCCATTATAATAATTTCGCTGTCTGTCCGTCTGTCCCCGTAACTTCATGTCCACAATTTCATTCGAATTCATGGTTAAAAAACGAAAATAAACGGCTGGAGTTGGGTCTTGAACTTCGGGCGAGCAAACTCAGAGACTTACAGATGTTGCCGTCGCCGTATTTGCCGGACTCTTCAAAAATAGTCGACATATAAAACTTAGCAAACACGCGAACCTTTTATGCCTAAAAAATAATTGTAGAGTGCACAATATATTTAATTTAATACTTTGTGTCTATTTTATAATATTAATAATTAAATTATGTTGTCGCGTTAATTATAAGCACGCGCAATTGCCACAATCGCCGGGGTTTAAAACAGCAACTGCCGGCAGGGGAAATATAAAAATATGTGTTCAAATATTTTGATGAAAGTTGTTCATACAATTTCATGGGTGTCGGCTACAAATAAGTAAATACTTATTCTTTAGGATCCAGCGGGATGTAAAAGTACCGTCATTTTGACGGGTCACAGCTAGTATAGCACTAATTTGTATACTAATTTAAAAAATATATATTTTTGGCACTAGTGCTTTATTCATTTCCAGTATTCAACTACTACAATGGATCACAAATCTCATTGTTAAAAAAGCGGTTTAGCTAAAACATTATTATATACCCCCTCCCCTACCTACCGATGGGGCTATTCGTTGCAATTAGTCCTGCACACTGCTATAGATTATATCGCAAAACAGTTTCAGGGGTCTCCAACCGTGGAATAATATTTAGGATGAGTTATATTATTTATCTATAGGAGATAAAAATATAATGCGAGACCACAGAGTGTAAAATTGTACAGAGATGAGCTAGACCCGTACCATTTATTATTAATTGTAAAGGAATTCGGTCACGGAATAAGTACGTCACATTTAAAATACAGTTAAAGTATTTATTATTTCATAATTAAATCTCCTAGTAAGCAAAACGTATTTTTTACAAAATACGTTGTTTTTTATTTCTTTTTTAATTTAGTTCCAAACCGTGCCTTGCCAAGAAAAAAAAAATTTTTGTAATAAAGTACGACTTTCCCTAATACATTATAATTTTTAAGAATATTTAGTTTCGCCTTTTCATAATTATTTCAAAATTTACAAGGTTATAGTAATCTTTTTAGACATATCAAACGTATTAGTACCAGCCCTGTTGCAATCAATTTACGTTTGTTCGTGTATATTTTAGTGGTCTGTGTGGGAGATATAGTATTATTCCGTATATAAAAAAATAATAAGTCTAACATACTTACTAAATAAATATTATTTGGGCTTATAATATTCCATTAACACTTATTTAACAAAACCTTAAATCTTGCGTCTACACGGATGAGACATGCTCTCTCGCTTCGGAGATTTATTCTGTGTGTGGCAGGTTCTAAGAGCACAGTTAAGAATTTTTCTCACTTGGTAGCAATACATAAACGTACCTGTACTACGCTATGGAAGATTCGATAATAAATTACGGACTTAACAGTTATGGTATAACTTTTCAATCATACTTTGACAAAATAAAAATTATTCAATTAGGAATATTAAAAACGATAGCATACAAGAAACAAATGGAAAATTGTTAATTAACTCTAGGCGAATACAGACGTAAGGCTCAAAACACAAATACAACACAGATATAGGACAAGACAAAAAACCGACAAAAAATTAGAAACAAAAAAAAATGAAATCTGAATACGATATACTAATATGATTGTGTGAGTATGCATATTGTTCCTACAGACAAACTGTATATATAGTTTCGTAGGATGTGTTAAGATAATATTGATACAGATTTTAATAAAATAAAAATTTAAATAAAAAAAATCAGGGCGTCTAACATTTGGTTTGAGTTTATTTATTTAAGTTTAGTTAACACTATTTTTCAATGTATTTTGTTTTAGTTTGAAAAGTGAATTGATCAACGAATGTAGTTTTCTTCCGAAAAAGTCCCAATATCGGTTATTTTTTTATTTAACAGTTATCACAATTTTTTTCTTTCTTTTCGAATAATTTCATTTATATTTTGTATTTCAATTTTTTATTTGCTTCATCCGAAATTACATTCGCCCACATTTTCCCCTCATTCGAAGACCCGAAATAATTTAAGAAAGAATTTTTTTTTATTAATCTTTAATTGAACAAACAATAGTCAATAAATAAGTAAATTAAAACACTTACCTTGCATCAACACCATTAGAAAAATAATGGCAAACTTGATAGAGCACATTGTGAAATGTTCAAGTATTCACTTTGCGTAAAATGTATCTAATACGTGAAATGAAAGTAGCCAATCATTTTAATTTTCACTAATCTAAACTTTGTGTCACACACATGGGTTATTTTGTCATTACTATAGTTTCGAAAAGAGAAGTTCCACACATCATCAGGTGTATTTAATAAGTAAAAATAGAGATTTTATTTTTAATTTTTTAACAAACAACCATCAATAGGTCGGCAATGATTTTGGTTAGTGTAACATTAGAGTAAAAAGTAAAACATTTAACAAATATTAAAAAGGTAACATGAATGTTCAATACAAATTTAATATTAAAAGTTATTAATTACATCTGATGAGAGGCCTTGTTTTTTTTTCAAACTATACTAGTGACGTCATTCAACGAGTATGTAATACAAAGTTTATTTTAAATTAAGATAATCATATAACAATATTATTTGACTGTCGATTTACTTTTCTTAAGATACAATTAATCCCAGGCAATAAAGACGAAAACGGTGAATCAGAAAAGTTTGAATCTGTTATTGTTTTGTTTCCCACGGTTGGCGGGGTTTTGAATGCACGTCTCCGCAAAGAACCCTCGAAGGGGTTGGAGAGCGTGCTGGAAGTTTACGTAATTAATGTTGCACACGCGAGTGCGGCACGACCCCGTGTGTTCGCGGGCGCTAATGAAACTTTATTAGCCGACATCAAGTTCTAATTGACGGCCCTCGAACACGTGCGTTCGTCAGCAGCGACGCCGTAGGGATCGCGGGTTCGCGCGGGAGCGGCGACCGTAGCCGGCGGCGATCGGAGGGCGACTGGGGCGACGGCGCCCGGCCCGCGCTACGCTAATATTTCAACGTAATGTTCTACGCTTCGATGATTCGTAGAGGTGTTTTTTTCGGGAGCATTGTGGCAACAGGCTGAAATCTCCATTGAATTGTAACTGTACTCTTGTAAAATATACTTATAATGAATAATGTTCACGCGTTGTTCAATTTAAAGAGATCTCTGTTTTGTTTTGAAGTTAGTAAATTTAAAAAAAAGTAACCCATAAAAACCAAATTTTTACTATACTTCCTTTCTTTGTAAAATATAACAATAATTAAAGACGAATTAAGACGTATAACATAACACTAAACATACAGAAATTTAATATATTTCTAAAATTTCAGATGTTTTGAGATGTCAAGTTTTTGATAGATTCAATTATCATCAATATCGTACCTTATGAATTTCCAGCGTCAAATGATTTAGTCAGAATCAGATTTGAGTAATGTAGAATTCTTCAAAACTAAGCAGAAGTTTAAAAGAAACAAATTATTATTTGATTTTTTCCCAAAAAGCCCAATTTTGCTGTCATCTGTGAACCAATTGTTTTGTAAATTTTCGAAACTCGTAGTGATGTACCTATTATACCGACGGAGTAATTCAAATTTAGAAAATATTCCGCGACGTTATCGCCGCCGCGGCGTTTCTAATCAAACTTTTCTAATAATTCTAATTTGAAAAAACCAATATAATTTCTAAAAATCCGAAATTATACTATAATTATTAATTTTTTTAACGAAAATTTGATAGATCTTCTTGATCATCGCCACGAGTCTGCTTGCCAAGTTTCAGCTCGATTGGATCACGGAAAAAGGGTCAAAAATCGATCCAAAGTTTTTGTTGACGGCACGCAAGCAGACGCCACGAGTTAATATAAAGGGAGTAAAAAGAATAGTTGTACTATACTGTAAGCTTTTTTCGTAGAATATTGTAGATCATAGTTTTTTTGCTCTGCTGTTAACGAAGTTCTTTTTTTCGAACGATTATTTAACAGGTGCATTAATCTACTTTTTACATAAATTTTTATTGAAATAGGGATTAGGTAGACACTTTTTCTGAAAGTATATTTAAATATAAAAAATTAGGAAATTATTTATATTTTTCTAAAATGGTCATAAACATTTTTTACTCACGGCACAGTCGGCCACTGATAAATCTGTTGCAAGTATAATAGGCATGATGACAGTATTAAAGAATTAAAGGATAAGTGATTTTAGAAAAGAAAATATTTTGAAAGGGTTCTAAAAAATGATCCAGTTTTAATACACACATTGAGATTAATAAGATTTTCAATAAAATAAAAGTATAAAAATGTGCAATTTGCCATTTTAACTGAAACACCGGTCAGAGCGAATGACTTCACGCCTCAGTATGCATCACCGTGTCTTCGAACCGTTGCCATAGACACAATGCAATGTTTATTTTATTCTTTGGCTTGAACATGGCATGTTATGTTAACAAACAAAATAGAATATGCAAATAAACTATAATTGAGTATATCTTAGTAGACGTAGTGCCTGACCATTCTGTCCCGCACACCTAAAGCAAAAACATACTATGTGAGGTGTACTAACATAATCCATTCCTGTCTTGTGGTAGCGGTCATTAACATTGTCAATAGGAAATCACACTTTGCAATAATTTTTCACTGCGCACGATATTGTATATATTTGCAGGATTTAGATAACTGAAAACAATACAATTAATTTAAGAATCCTGGAAAACGGAAGACACATTGTCTGAAAAATGTAAAGAAATGATTCCGGAAATCTATAGTCCAACTAGTTTGAGCTGTTGCACGCAGATAATGATTGCCAAAATAATCGCTAACGCTTAAATACTGCACATGTGCAAGAAGAAGAAATTCATCAGAGTATAACGACCTACGAAAGGGATAAATAGTCACCCTTGAATTAAAATTAATAAAACTTTGTAAAACTGTTTAACGAGGAACCGGAAACAAAACTATCCTAAATAGACTCCAAAGACAGCAAAATAAAATACATAAAATGGTCTATGATTTGAAATACCTGACACCAACTGAAACGGTATATCGTATAACAAATCAATTAAACATTGATCGAATTCACACGAATCGAATTCACACGAAAATTGATTACAAAAATCGAAACACTTAAACTCATTCACAAACTAGCAAATGGTGTAATACAAGACGAAGACATAAAATTACACAAAATACACGAAAATCATCAATACTACACTAGAACGGCTCAAAACTATCACATAACATACGCCAAAACAAGAACAGGATAATCGCGACTAATTTGCAACGGATTAAAACTATACAACGACCTACCACAGTAGACCAAACAACTGAAAATTTCAAATTATATTATTATTATATTTCCACATTGATTCGTGTAAAAAATGTTATCCATAAATCTTACAGCTTTGTGTTATATTTTAAATAAAAAAATAAAAAATATTGTTCACCTTATTATTCCAAAATATTTAGTATCCAAAATTAAAAATTCATTATGATAATATACATATATATTTTTATATGTACGCATATATGTTTACTCAATAATTAAATTTATATTTGAATTCATTATTAAAACTAACATAATTTTCTACTTCATGGTAAAATTAAGTTCATTATAAATAATTCATTTTAGGCTATGAAGGAAAAAAATTATAGTACATCATATTATTGTTCATAATATATTAATATTTTCGACGACGTCTTTAAGGTTATTATTTAATATTACGTAATTTATAAAGATTTTGCCTTTCTCATAAATATTAAAAATTATTTAGCAACAAAAAACATACTCAATTTAACCTATTTCATCAAACCTGAGCAAGGGTAATTTTTGTGCCACAGAATAATAATCCTTATAAACAGTCCCAAAGTAAGCATTTGTTTTTGACGTTTAATGAAAAATGGGTAACAACCAAATTATTTATTCTCTCTAATGTTTTTTTTTAACATTTCATAATTCAAATACATTTTTGATGTAGAAGAGTGTTTCCTTTTCGGTTGCTTTCTTATAAATACAACAAAAAATCATGAACATTAAAACAATAAATCAATGTACCCTTTCATATTTATTGAAACAAGTTTTTTTTTCATTAATGACCCATTCTAACACTGTAACTAATATACTTAAGGTTTTACGCCTAGTACTCGGGAGGTTATTATAAAAAGTCTTTTTTTTTTTTCACTAAAATAAAAAGATGTTTTTTTTTTCATATATATTTTTTTTGAAACTTATTACATTATACATATGCCATACTGCACAGCAGTTTGACGGCATGGTTGCCTTCAATATTTGACAATAATTTTTATTTTATAATGAAGATTATAGAGTGTAGGTCATTATCGAGTATTGCACAATTTTTACAAGTGATACATGATATGTAATTATAAATTAATGTAAGATTAGGTACATAGCTTTAATATATATTCTTTTAGCTTGTACTTTTTTGGAGCCAATGGAGTTTTTTTGTCTTGCATCATCTCAAAGAATTTTTTATCTAATTTATTAAAGATTCTTGGCACAATATAATCTCTTTTTCTTTCACCATGTATATGAATATCTTCATTTTAGATTTACTTTATTATTTTTTTGAAAACAATAATACATGAATGTCATTTGACTTCAGTATTACATACCAAAAAATAAATCTGGCAACGTTGCGAGTTTTTGACATCTTGCTACTTGTTTGTTAATTGAAAACGTCGATTTTATTCACCAAAAACTATATTAGGATCTTTATTTTTATATAAAACGATATAAATTTATATAAAAATATAAAGCTTTGTTGTAATCATCTGTGCATATAAGATAAAAATAACTAAAATGATTTTTTAATAACAAAGCGGCATGATTTCTTATATCATAAATAGGATTTGGATTTGGAGCACAGATTATTTACGAAAAGTTGAACAATGTGTTTATGAATTAATAAAATACTATTAATAAAATGTTTTAGAAAACTTTAAACAAGCCAAAAAGATATTTATCGGTAAGTATATATGTATATTCACAGAGTGCGCTTTCTTTCGGCCGCACTTGGCTGTCAAAAACCGGCGGATATGGCACTGAATTTCAAAATGACTGACAGATATTTTAGTAAATTTTCGATCATTTAGAATCAAATATCTACAAAACTGCACGTCATAAAACCTTTTTTATAATGTTGACAAATTCTACAAAAATTGATTTATAAATATTACAGTTTTTTTTATAATTATGTGCATAGCAGTTGTGGTTAAATTTTACGAAAAACGTGCGCATTGCACGAGACTCATTATTAACTACATGTTAAATATACAATTTTTAAAAATTAAGTACATAAAAACTACGCGTCAGATATTTCTCAAAAAAATAATAATTGTTTATATACTATAGGTTACTAACATATTAAAAATTCAGCTATTTCTCATTACATTGCTCTAATGATCGAACAACCTGAAGGTATTTATTTTTACTTTTCAACTACAAACTGATCTGAAAAAGTCCCATTTTCTAGTAAATATTATGATAGGCGCGGATTGTAAATAATAATGTGATTCTTACTAAAGCTTCGTCAGATCTGGTGTCTCTCTACTACTAACATTCTTGGCATTGAGAATAAGAGATTCTGATTTGATGTGGCTTAAAGACAACTCGAATTACAGCGGGCGACAGACGAATGGGGACAAATGAAGAGAGAAACAAAGTAGAAAAAATAGCACAATAACTTACATAACATCAAGCTGTTTCCCGCGGGGGTACAACAAGAAAGTGTCTAATCAATCTCTGTTTTAAATTGTTTAAACAAATGTTTAACGGGATAATATATTTTGGAGTTGAAAAAGTACTTAATAATCTAATGACATTCAATACCCTTGATACGCAATATAATATATGTGTTTCTCTATTAGGAATAACATCTCACGAATACCTACTTATTTTAATTAGAAATATGATTTGCCTCAAATTTATATTATAAGCAATGTATATAAGTTACCCGCGAGACTTGAAATGACTTTTATTAAAACATTGTCACGTGTCGTGTCTGCAGAAGGAATCAATAAAAACGCTGAAATTAAATTATGGATTTATTAATTACTGCTAAATTAATTATTGATGTACAAAGTCAATTAACACTATTTAACTTAACGCTATTATCTAAATTAAACTATTGCGTAATTTATCACCCGTAAACAGACACTTTATAATCGCTTTAACACTTTATTCACTATTCACTAGAACATTCCATCAATTTACGCACGTATTATGCGCTTCGGTTTATTTTGCTACTTAAGAACTTTCCAGATTATTCGCTGTCAAATTATCGCTCGGCTGGCCGCACTGGCCCTCGCAGCTCCGGCTGCCTTCGCTTCCATGACGCTGTCAAGCGCTCTATAAACAACAATTATATTGCTCCAGCGCGCGATCCTATTTACATCTGGCTAATGCTGATATCGAACTTTCTAGGCGTTCCCATGTTTAGGAGAATTTTCTCGTGGCTTCCAGGCTTTTATAGATGTTTCTCGATGCTTTCCGAAAGCCGTAGATTACACTAGGCCATTCTGGAATCTTCGATAGTGTTGTTGTGACATGTGCCCAATTTTATGACCATCGTGTCTCAGAAAAAGTTAAAAACCAGTGAAATATAATATTATAATTAACAAGAATATACTTTGTGTTACCATTAATTTATTGAAATCTCAACATGTTTCGGGGCCAATGGTCTCTTCATCAGGATATAACTATACTAAATACTAAAAATCAAAAGGCAAAGTATAGATATTAAAAGAAATATATATATACATATACATATATATGTTAGTTCTAACTACTTTGGGGGTGACCCGCGTCAAATTCTAGTCGTCAGGACCAGTCGTCTGCCGACGTTTCGAACAGATCTCACTGTTCATCTTCAGGGCGCCTTGTCGATGAGCTGCTTCTCCAAAAAGCGTACAACCGTTTGGGTCCGGAGCTCACCGTCAAGTGAAAGTTTGAAAAATTCTGCGTCAGGTGCTTGTGGAGGAGTGGATTTCTCCAGCGACGCCGTTAATGACTTTTGCTCGGCTTCTAGTAATCCGTATATTTACTATATATGTGATAACTTTGAGATTCTCACGGGTTGAATATACAAGAGGTAAATTTTCTCGATTATCCCGTGTCAGTAGGTCCTGAGAAGGACCGTTGTACTCCCGACGTTTCAAACAGATCACACTGTTCATCTTCAGGGGGGTGACTTGTCACTGAAGTGTCACTCTTACACGTTCGTGAAAACACCGACAGCTCATGGAACACCAAACGACTGAATTACTTGGTCACCATCATAGTACAAGGAGTAGCGTAAATATGTAATTTTAATCGTTGCAGTGATATTATTTCTCTAACAAAATGTAAGTTGTTAGTATACATATAACCACTTGCTGATATTTTTAATCTACCGGTGTCGAGATGTACCCGTCTCTTCGTCAAGTTAACCAATACACTAATGTGTAAATACCACTACACACAACAACCCTCAACTAAAGAGGATTGATGTATGCACATTTTGGTCCACGCAAGAGGAAAATGAGATATCTGGGGGCGTGGCGATCGCATATGGTCTTAGAGTAAAATTTTGAATGAATGGTATTCAATATAATGCACATGTATACCATCGGGAGAGGACTAGGTGTTCAGAGAATGGATGTTTTGCACAGAGCACTAAAGGGTAATAGTATAAAATTTGGTTTAAATTATTCAAATAGTGTATGATTGTACAGAGTACAGACATACATCGCATCCCTAGTTAGAGACTGAAATAAATAAGACAAAATTTTTTTTTTAGAAATAAATAAAGCGTGTGCTGTATTTAGATTCCCATTCTTTTCTTCTATTAATAAGGTATTTTGAAAATACAGTAACAATGAAAAATAATTCTGAGATTTTGAATCTAGGTTACGTAATTTCTTACATTTTAAGATTATAGTATTGCCTCTTAAACTCGGAACGATTAATTTTGAATCATTATCGAGCCTGATGAGTTTTTCAGATTAGTAACTCAAAAGTCATGTATTTCTAAAAATTTTCTAGCAGTGTGTAATTGGGCGGGCGATATAATCAATTCTATATTCTACACACGCGGCGGCAGTTGGACCAAATAAATTATATATTTTTATATTTATTGATATTTAAGTGCACCTTCTGGAAATAAATTATAATTATTTTGTAGACTTGCAATAAAAAATTATTGCTTTTACCAGTAGTTTCGGAATTTCTTTAAGACTGAAAAATATATCTTCTTCTTTGATAAAAAAGCTTTATTTCATTTTCAAAGACCCGACAATCCTTTGAAAGAATAAACAAAACTCGATCAAACCGGAGCAGTAAGTCAAATCTATACAAACAGTAATTAATGAGAAAGAAGTCGGATAGCCGAAGAGACAAAATATTGAAATAACCAGTCACGTTAGGTGGCACTATTCACTATTGAGCACTATTCAGGCTTCGCGGCGGTGGCGCTGGGAAGCTATTATCACCATTTAGTTCTCCTGGTACGCATTGTACGAAAGTTAGACGCCAATTCGATTGTATTCAAATCGAATTTCAATTGCTTCTTTGAAAAAATGCCTGGAAACATTAACAATATCGGTCATTTTGTCAATAAACGAAATTAGTTTTCCCTTCACGATCATTAAATTTGAATTTTCCGGCGAAGTAAAAACGAGAGCTGGCAGCGCCGTGCGGCGAGCCGATATTGAGCATTCACAGGCCGTATCTGCCTGGGTTATTTGAATAATGTCTATATTGACAATTGAAGATTCTTTGCGGAGAATTTATTTTACAAATTATGTCTTTCTTTTGTTTCGCGAAAGAAAGCCAAAATACATAATTTATTAGATGACGTCAGAGAACACAATTTAAGACGGGCCTCTCGTGATCGGGAGGGCTACATTTTCTTCGAATATTGTGCGTCTCTTTAAGTAAGATAAGAATTTACAATACATCTCGATACTAATCCTATTATTAAGGCTGTAGACCATATGAATTTAAATAAACAAAAGTCTTATTTATTTATTTATTTTATTTCTACGGTTTACACCTATTACAATAAAATAAGAAACTTATTTATATCTAGATAACAGTGTACATTAAAAATGTGAATTATATTTGCTTACATGATCGTTTAAAAATATATACATATACATACATACATATGAAATTTATAACACAATATCTATCTGTACAAGTACATAAATCACAAATAAAGTAAAGACAATTAAAAAGTGTATATCAGTAAGAACAAAGACCTGTATTCATATATGTATTAACAAATTTTAATCAAATAAATTAACGGTAAAGTGTTCGTTAAGAAGATTTCGGAAACGACTTAAGTTAATGTTGAGAATATCTGCAATTTGTGCACACTCGTTTCCTAGGCTGGAAAGTCTGTTGATCGTGGAGTATTTTTGGTGAGATGTGTTGCTTTTATTGCAGTGAAAGAATGCTTGTAAACGGGTATTTCTGGCCGGTATGTGAAAAGATATCGATGATAAGAGTTCCGGAGAATCCAAGTTATAAAAATGAATTATTTTGTATTATTCTTATTCTTGATATAATAACAGATATACCTGAAATGAAGATATAACAATGCCGTATGTTTCTGAGCTTCAAAAATATGATGATATATTCTTATATTAATTATTATTCACAGTATTAATAACGGTTAAATTAAAACATTTACTTGTTTTCATATTCTCATACACACGTTTTAACTTAGATGGGATAGGAACATCGTATAAAAAAAAAAGTATGTTACATGTACAAAAAATGCACACGTGTTTGTATTTATTTTGACGCCACTTGTAAATTACTTTTTATACCCTCAGTAATTCCTTTACAGAAAGGTAAACCCCGAGAGGAACTACAAATACATCCGTTCGTTTTAAAGAAAGTAATCAACACCTATCACGCAATGCTCTGCTGGACCCACGCACACAGGTAATCTTTACGTCTGTTTACTATTTACGTAAACACACAACCTTCTGTCCTATTCAATGGAGGCAACTTTCTGTCTTACTCACTCTTCACACGATACTATTTATTTTTATTTAACCGGTGTGAAACACGAAGTCTCTGACGTTTTTATCCTCATTTGGTTCATCAAAGCGTTTATTAAAACATCATAATTATTATAATTGTTCACGATGTACACACAGCTTATTCCTATAATTTTTCTAGGCCCAAGTGACTATATTCAGCCCACAAAGACATTTTCATTATGAGATGTAAGGCTTTGAAGTATTCAATCAACTGTCGAAATTTGACGCCATATTGTACTAATTTTTAATATATTTTAAGAAAAAAAAAAGAAAAAATAGTGTTTTTAAAGAAAACTTTAGGGAAAAAATTAATTTGAATGTCTCGTTTTGAATGAATAATTTGTAACGACTTGGTTTGTTTCTTATTTTTAGATACTACTTGGAGAAAAATCGTATTTTTAAATAATCGTATTTCAAATGAAAAAATTAAAAACATCCTAATTCAATACAACCAGCTTCTATATCAATTAACAATAAATTAAAGAATTATATACTAAATAATAAGGATAAAGATGATACTTAAAAAAAATTGGGGCCTAATAAATTAATTTATAATGATTATCATTTTTATATACAGAGATATAGTTTGATAAATTAAAAAATTTACAAAATAGAATAAGTTTAAAGGGCAAAAAGTTACCTTTTAAATCTGTTTTCATATTAGTTCTTAATTATTTATTTTGTTTCTGTTAATGACTGACCATTGGCCCCGAAACATGTTGATAATTCAATAAATAGTGATAGGTTTTATACGGAGTGATTTATTTTTTATTATTAAAAATTATATATCCACAAAGTCATTTTGTGGTTATTGAAGAAGTTACCAATATAAGGCAAGTTATCACACAAATAAAGTAGGTATTAACTTTACAATATTTAGCAACGACGGAAATCATTCCCTTCTGAATATTCCAGGCTAGCGATAAATTTTAATTACTTTTAGTTCATAAAGCAAGAAGTTTTCGCTAACATTTGAGACATCTTCTTGTACACATATAAAATTAAATAATGGGACTATCGAGCCTACGAATCCGAATAAAGTTTAATTAACACAAAAATCTCCATTAACGGTTGATAGCGGCCTATTCATAGCTAGAATTAGACTAGAAAGAGTAGATAAAATAGTCTACCCTGTATGTAAATGAGTCTACCTTATATGTAAATAAAACTGAGACTCTTCTATGAAAATTAAATGTCGTATAGAGCTATCCAGAAGAGCATTGATCCGCATAAAGAAGTAATTTTGCAGCCATCATCCAAGCATAAATTTGCGAATAAGAGTGATACGATGCTCTGTTGTACGTTTTCACGGCTAAAATTGAAATATTTAGCAGTATAGAAATTGAAATGAAACACAATACAATGAGGTACCCAGAGAGTTGCCAGATCCTGCATCCTTATCATTGATTGTGAAATTGCAACCAGAAGAATCTTGGAAGACGGAGGATATCCTGAATGAAAAATCTGAGGCTACGTTTCTGGAAATCCGCCGTCCAATTATTTTGAACACGCAAGATAATGATTGCCACCGTTTGATAAAATTGGATAAAGCGCTAAAAGAAGAAGACTAAACGTTAAAAATATTCTTAGTTATTTTTCTATAAATATTTTTCTAGAGAAAAATGTTCTCAATCTCGGCAATCCAGGAAAACCAGCATTAGCAAATCATTTTCTGGATATCGGCCATCATTTTGCATTTGAACCTAGGAATCCTATTAGCGCAAGAGTCACCATGTCAAGAAAGCACTCGAGAACTATAAGCACCCGGTGAATATCAATAGAGATGATGAGCTCAAATTAAAAACATCATGGTATCCGGCGCTTCAAAACCAATTTCGTCGCAGATTCCGTCATGATGGTGATCAGACAATAGATAAAACTTACATAACACAAGACAACTCGTAGCAATACATATCTTCGACACAGTATTGCCACGTAGCACATTAACACAGAGACACCCTGCTTTCGATTCGGTATTGCGAGCCAATACATCCTGATGATGGACCCTGCAATGAGATCCATAATGCATAATACCCCAGATAACATAAATCAGAATAAACTACAGTAGTTTGCAAATAGGACAGTTGTTAAATATTATTTATACCTAGGCCAGATATTATTGATCTTTAACAAAGAAGTAGGTTTGGATAGGCACCATCCGAAAACTGAGCCATATTCTCAAGAACAAGAAGATAGCACACAGCTTTAGGACATGTGTCTACGACCAGTGAATTTCGCCCGCACTGACATACGGAGCATAAGCCAACCCTTCCTATTTCAAGTACCTATCATACTTGAAATAGGAATATGTCATTCTTATTTGTTAACACCCACTAAACTCTAACCACCATATCTTAAAATTAAGAAAACAAAGAACAAATTATGTTTACTTGAATAAAATGAAATATTAGAAAGTACAGATAGATAAAATAATAATTATATAACAAAATAGAAAATTAGGCCCCGAAACAAGTTAGTATTTTCAACAAATAAGTGGTGAAAACACAGTTTTTTCTTAACTATTATATAAATAATTAATAGTTTACTTAAAAAATAATATTTATTTAAGAAATCAATGCTACTCTTTCTAAATCCTATTTAATACGTCAAGATCAGCATTAAATTTATCATAATCACATTAAAATAGCATTCTCTCTATTATCAATGATTTCCAACATTTCCACCTAAGAAACATAATTTCAACCGGATTCAAATTATTTTTTGTTTTTTGTGACCATGACTCAATTAAGCACCGTTAATCTTTACTTTGACAACTTCTGCATTAAAATCCACTTGTCATTTTATTATTTTTCTAAATTTTTTTTATTATTGCTCTCCCAAAATATATATTTTTAAATAAAGATCTTATTAGTTACAAAACAACTTATCAGTGTACCTACTGATTTTTTTTCCTTTCAATCTATAAATAGTAACTTCCTTCAGTTATAAAAAATATAATAATAAAATTCTTCTGGCAAGGGGTTCAGACGTAGGCTATGTAGTTTTTAAACCTATCTTGTTGCAGAATGAGCCTTCCTCTTCAAAATAGATGTCTTTAGATAATATTTAGCACAATAGGTTTCACTGAGCTATGACTCTACTACCAGTTGATCTATAGTGTTAGGACCACTGTCAGAAATGTATATTGCTGCTGTACCGGTCTCCGTGACCACCAATAGTTGACGATCGAAGCATTGTATAGTACCTCGGTCAGTTCGTGCAGCCAAGCATTCCTGAAGGATATTTATACCTCATTTCTGTTTATACACATTGCTCTCCCTTGCTTAAGCTATACAGAATCCAGGATCCCCTCTAAATTAATGTGGTTTCCTAGGAGAGGTGTTCCAATTTCAATTTAATCTATGATCATTTAGATAAGCTGTGCGGGAAGGGGCTATATTGCTGGTCTCCCGTCGTGAAAATCGGTCACGAGAACTCGTCATCAGTACAAGTACAGTACTTATTACTATTATTTATTAGAATAAAATGCCTCCCATTTTATAAAATGAAATTAAAAACTTATTATCTATTGAAATAGAGCCGAAAAACTAACAAACTTATAAAAATACTTTAAAACTAATAACAAAATAATGAATGAAATACAATACTCCATAAAATTAAATGGTATATTGGGGATAGAAATTTTAATTTAGTAAAAAAGGTTGATAATTAAAAAAGTAAACCTACCTATTCATTTACATTTGTATATATACATATGTATAATAAAAATGTATATATAATCATACATAATAAAAATGTATGTATACATGAAATATATATTTGATAATAAATTATTTTGAAAGGAAGAAATTTATCATCTAAACAAAATATTTGAGGGTTTCATGATAGTTTAATGATAGGTTGATAGTTTATCATATAGGGTGTTATAATCAGTTGTTTAAAAATTAGTTTTTACAAAATTAAACTGGAACGGTTTGGATATGTGTGAAAAATTAGGTATATTTAAAGAATTACATAGATCGTAACATTTCATTGATTCGACAGTTTAAGGGTTCTATAATAACTCGCTTTCTATACAGTGTTATTTGGAAAACATTAATAATCTCTCAGCACTATATTCCTGCCTGTCTGCCTATTGAAAAAAATGCAAACTTTGATATTGCATTACTCCATAACTATTGATATTAGGTCATGGTTGCTTGAATATTTTCGAGTCACAATCAAGGCAGGAATAAAGTCCTGTGAAGTTATTAATGTTTTCCAAATAGCCCTGTATATATATGTTTTAAACTCTAAAATGTAACCGGAATTGAAGATGTTCATAATGTTTTAAATAGAGACGAGAACATGGAATACGTGTCGCGTCAATATTCTAACTATTTTCAAAATAAGCCAAGCGCTTGTGTAATGAAAATATGATTAATTTGCTGGTCTCCTGGATGTGAATCACCGACCTTCTCGGATTTTTTGATATTTTAAATTATTTTTCTTTAGGTATAATGATGGGCTATCCAAACTAGCGATCAAATGAAAAATAACGGACGATTAATGAAAAAGATATTGGTTTGTCACTCCTGCATAGCCTTAGAAATTTCTGATTTTATATGCGAGATGAAAATTTATTTAGAATCTATGTTGAATTCAAGATCCTCGACTGCAATGCTGAAGTTAAGATTGTTATTATTGAGCTGCTAATTATAATAAAAAAATTTAATGCGATGAAATACAAATGTGTCATATTGTGAATTTATAAAAACTACATAACCCTTCCCAATTCGTTAAATATAACTTATCTTGCTATTATGTATGCAATCAGTAAACATGCATAAATATATATATATATATAATATACTATATATACACTAGTAGAGATAGTATATATATATATATATAGATTATATTATATAGATATATGTATAATATATAGGTTATATATATATATATATATATATATATATCTAGATGTCTATGTGGGTCTAACAGCACTAAAGTTAGTAAACAGCGTGATCAGCGTTGATTACTTTCTTAAGGATGGACGTGAATACCCCTTAGAGGTTAACCCTTTACTAAAAGAAAGGGTTGCGTGTTAGGTGCACAGGAAGAACCTTAAGCTGAACAAACTAATTTACGTACGGCGTCAAACGTAATACAACACCTGTCTAATACTAATGAAGGTAAAAATAAAATATGGATACAAAAAAGGTGCTAGCTTATGAAATCGGGTGATCAGGA
Organism: Agrypnia vestita; assembly: GCA_016648135.1. Lineage (NCBI taxonomy): Eukaryota > Metazoa > Arthropoda > Insecta > Trichoptera > Phryganeidae > Agrypnia > Agrypnia vestita. Next base: position 11,595 of record JADDOH010000737.1, on the reverse strand, counting down.
TATATTCAAATTAGTTTTTCTGGCAAAATAACATTTTTTTGGATTTGGAAGAGTGCTTATAAAAAATACAGAGGTTTTTTTCCCACTATGGTACGCAAAATTAATAATTAATAATTGTATTACCTGCCGAAAAATCAGTACTATACAGGGTGTCTTATAGCTAGTAGCAAAAACTTTAGGAGAGTTTTCTTCGTGCAATTTTGAATATAAGATATTCTTAAGTACACTCTGGATGAAATATCGACAGTTACGAGATAGGTGACATAAATTTTGCATTTTTTCAATATTTTCAATATTTTTAGCGAAACGTTGGATTGCCACTGCAGTAACTTAAATGGAATATTTAAAAAAAATATTCGCTTTGATACAACTCAAACAAAATTTAGGAGCAAGGACATGCTTTGCAGGTTTTCCACAATGAATAAAAATTCTTCTTCAAAAAATATACACCGTCGTCAAAAGATTCAAATATTGAGTTTTGTTAAGAAAAAAATGTCACCGCCAATTCCAAGACCTTCCTGAAAAACAATCTTGTGTGGAGAAGCATTTTTCAACTTCTCTAGAGAGCGAGATTTCCAATCTCTTTCTTCCCTTCCCAATTCGGTTGCGTCTCAAAAATATCTATTCGCGTACGAGCATACACACGTCCTTCAATTTGCCTCTTTTCACTCTCTCCACACAATATGTGGAAATCAGAAGGATTTCTTTTATCCGGCTTCGGTATAGAAATATATATATTTAAACGGCCAAAAATAACAAATTATTAATTACCGATTGCCATTCAAAAAGTTTTCAAATAAAAGATAAAAAAAATTATATAATAACATTAGTGTTAGTTAGTGTTCAGGCATTAATTAATTTTTATTTTAACTACACGAGCATATAAAATTGATATTGGATCACGCCTATCTCGCAAGAAAATTCTGTGTCGAGACATTCCCATGCTCGGTGTAAATTTAATCCTATTATGATTTTTTGCAACCAGTGGCGTTCCCCAAGGCTTCCACCTCGGTCCAGTATTTATATTTTTTAATTGTCAGCATCAGTATTTTCCGAAAGGATCACACATTATTTTTGAAACTTCAAACGTTCTGTAAAACCATTCACCGGCCATTTATTTCGAGAATAAGTGATCTTAAATTTTTTTTAAATTAAATCTATAATATGTATAATCCTAGAAATGTTTTACCTTCCTAACGGGTTGCATCTATCATCGTTTATATAGGCTCTATAGGTATCACAGGTTGCACCCTGGTAGGTCTTGACCTCCTCACGTATTTTTCTTAATAGATATCTGTTACCACCGAAGTCTTCCTATTTTAAAAATCTTTGAGACTCACATTAATCAATACTATACAGCTCATTGTTGTAGCGTCTATGGCAAATGTATGCTCTGAAACTAGCCCTAAGACAGTATGTATCTAAACTTTACTTTCAAAAACTTTCAGTACATTCTCATTCTTCTTGGTCACTAGCTATGTCTTAGACACATATGTAAGAACTGGTCTAGTAAGCGTTTTGTACATTAGAATATTGGTATTTTGGACAGCAGTTCGGATTTCATTAAATTTTGCTTACATTAAATCATACTTAAAACGAAACTTTTTTGTAGTATTATTTTTATTTGTTATTACATCCTAGGTGCGTGAATCGTTGTTCTGTTTCGTTAACCAATAATCACGCTAAATTATTTAAATAAATATATTTTAATTACATGTTATAAAATATTTTCCTTTATTTTCAAATTTGAACCAATGATTTATTTTTTCTCTTTGCTGGTAACTTTATGTACCTATTTAATGTAACTTATGGATCAATTAGCCGTTTTTCTTTTAGATAGAATAATTTCATTTCGTACTATATGAATATCACTTTATACAAAAAAACACGATTTTTTAAGTAGGCTATAATAAATTTTTTAAATACTTTAATTATGTATATTTATTCGTTATCAGAATGTAAGATATTCATTAAATGGCATATATATTTGTGAAACTGTGGAATCTTTTAAGCTGGTCTTATATAATATTTACGCGTAACTTGATTTTCATTGTACTATTCTTCTCTTACTATCACGCCGTGTCTCCGTGGGAATAGGGAGAAAAGATAAAGCACCATACTTTTCTGTCCTGACACATATCTCTCGAATCTTCACATTCATACATGAGCATTTGTAGAACTGCAAAAAAAATTAAGATAGTGTTATAAGAAGAAGGTTATGGAAGATACTCTCTGGTTACAAACTGAACATTAATTTATAAACGCAATTGCATCCCTATTCGATGAAAGTACTGCGTGTGTAAAATCGTTGGATCATTCACACCACCGTTTGTATTACAAATGGTGTCAAATAAAATTACTAAACTCTCCATGGCTGTTCAACTTGTATAGTTAGTAAATAAAAACCAATTAATTAACCATCGCTAAGTAGAACGCCACAATCTTCTGTCCTGACACCATATTTTTATCTTGTCTACTTTCATACGAGTACATCGTCCCATGCACGCTCTTCGGTTTTAAAGGCTATTTAAAAATAAAAAGTATTACGAAATGTATAATATTTTCGACTGCCTCGGTATTTTTACTCTTTTTCTTTTGACACGTAGCATCTGCGGTTTTTTGTCTGCCGGAAAAACTTTGGATCGATTTTTAACCCTTTTCCCGTGATCCAATCGAGCTCATTTTTCGAAATTTTAATGTTTTTTTCAAATTGTAATAAGGCACGAAACCTGATTATATGAGAAAGGGAGTATAATAATAACTTGTTTTTTTTTATTAGAATGAACGTCTATACGCGGGTTATCAGAACGATTAGCACTCGCGTTCCGTAAAGACGCGTGTCGACAGGTTTGGCGAAAGTCACGTGTGGGTGACGTCGGATTCCGTGAGCGGGATAAGCGTGTCTCCCCGGCAATATTTGTCTCCGCTGCTCGGCGGTATTCGGCGACTTGCTTGCGCTGCATTTCGGGAGAAATGTCGGCCGGAGCCGTATTTACGGGGGATTTCACTCTCACTGCTTCCTCACACGATTATAGGCCTCGGGCCATTTCACAGATGGCCCGCTGGAAGAAAAATGTACCATTCCGCACTCTCGGAAATGAGCGTGTCTTGAGATTTTAAGTGGGGTGAAGTATACCGGGAATCTTCCCTTTCCCCTCGTCAGTGGCGCCTGTCGAAAAATCTAAATGTTTCGTAATTTGGGCATTTGTGGAACAACTGATCGGAGCACAGTGAATAAATAAAAGGGTATTGTCATATTTTTTTATAACTATGATTTGTTTTACTTAACTTAATGGTTATTATATAAATGATATTATGTAACTAACAATTAAGCGTATTACACTATACTTATCCACAGGTCCGTTATTACAATTAACTTACATTACAATAATAAATACTAATGAACTATCCTAATTTCGAATGTCCGTTTGTCTGTAAAAGTAGAGATACACATGCTTATTTTGAGCATGCTCAACTAACACCTGTATACACTTGCTCATTATTAGCAAGTTTATTTTAATCATTCTCAAAAATGAGCATGCTCAAAGCTAACAATCAAACACGCATGCAAAATTGAAACTTTGCAAACTGAAATAAAAAATTCAAGTGAACGAATAAATCAAAACAGTTCCTGGGTTTAATCAAACATACATGCTTATTACTGGCATGCTCTTGTCATAGAATAGAGACGCTCTTGTTCAAAATAGAAACTGCAAACTGAAATAAAAAAAATCAAGTGAACCAATAAATCAAAATACTTTCTGAGTTTCTATCCGCACATTTTTGATTTAAGTTTTTATAATTTTTATTGTAAGATTTGAATCATTCATGTCTTTTAATAAAGCTTTATAAACATTTTTTTTCTTCTTCAAACACAGCAAAATTATTTTGTGGTGACATTATAATTATAATTTATATAATTAAAATTTGTTTACACCATTTTTTTAATATTGAAAAATTCAACATGTTTCGAAGTCGATGGCTTCTTCAATATTCTATAATAAAATTAAAAAATCGAAGTAAAAATAATCAAAATATTAAAAAGTTATATATGTAAAATGAATACTAATAAAGTACCTACTTAATATGAAAATAAATTTAAAAGATAACTATTTGCAAAAAGGACCTGATTATTTATAACATTCAATTTATTTTTATTTTATTATTTCCAAAATTTCTAATTTATCAAACTGTAATTCTGTATAATTTGTATGCAAAATTTTTAAACCCTTATTAATATCAAAAGAATGATTCATAGCCAAGTTTTAAGTTGGTTAGTTAAAAACGCCATTTTGACTACATTACTTTTCATAATATTATGAGTTCAAATTTTCAAAGAACACATGAATGAGTAGGACCGATATAGGACCTTTACTTATAAAACGGTCCTGGGTAAGCTGTGGGTCTACCCTCATAGTACAACAGGTCGTTAGTCCTATAAACACCCAAAAATACTTTTATTCCTACTTTCCCGTATAAATTTTTTATTTTGATGTCACATTTTTTGCGTTATTTCCTGAGATAAATTCTCAGAAAAATCTTACAAAAAATGTCTGGAAAGGAACGATCATATTAATTTAATATTTAATGAAATTATTTGCCTGCTTCAATTTAAATACCACTTGCATTTTGAAGAATATTCAATGAATCTCTTCAAGAAGCTATTCAAAGGCTTTTATTGATAAAAATTTTAATAACTTGCTATATTCTGATGATACTACATCAAACAATCTGTATAGCAAATCTGCAACTATAGTAAATACGGGATCAAGAATTGAAGAGGTGGAAAATTTTTGGGTTAGAATTTTATTTATTTATTTCTTAATCGCATATAGTATACAATTTGTGTTTTACTATGCCTCTCTCACAAGAAGAATCTGTGTTAAGATTTATATATATAAGTTACAAAATAGTTGTACAATTAGATATTAATTAATTCACATGTGTCTAGTTTTAAGTTATTTCTCCTAAGTGTTGTTAGTTGTATTTATATGTATAAAGTAAAATATATAAAAATTTATAGAAAATATTGGATAATTATTTAAAAAATGTGTATGTTTGGACAAAAATAAGACGTTATTCGGTAATTATTAGTCGTTATTTTGTTTGAAACAACTAAAACAAAATGTATGACCATTAGCAAAAATAACAGTGAAAAATTAAATATATTAATGGGAAAAAATTACAGAAGATTCAAAAATTGTTAACTTGAGTCGTAAAAATAAAAATAAAATTTGGTATCCTTCAATATGAATGCTGACTAGAAAAGTTAAAAGGCGACTTAAAAAACACTTTCAATAAAAATACAAATTTGCAAATAAACAAAAAAATACTAACTCCAGAAGCTTGTATCTGTACTTATGCTCGTACCATAAACTAACTTGAAATGTAGGCTGTAGTTGAAATGTAGGCTCTATATATAGGGATGTACGAGTACAGACATTTATTGAAATGAAATATTTCTCACAAATATTGGATTTTGTATCGCGGACCCCATCAGCTACTAGATAGTTTATGTAACAACCGATATAAATCAATGTTCACTTGAAGCAAAACGGAAAAATGTACAATATGTAGGTTTATATAAATCACGTACATATCTGAAATGGTTCCTCGCTAACCCTTAAGACTGATTTATACTATCCGGCCAGCCGCGGGCCGTTGTCGCAACGCGAAATTTCTCTAAGAAGTTTCCTATTTATGTAGTTTATATGTTTTTTGTATTTTTGTCACTTGTGATTGTTTTAACGTAGCAGGATATATGTTTCGAAAATTCTCTAATATTTTTATATAGCCCGACATCCGCCTGCCCCTGTCTCTGAATCGCTGAACAAATTGTGCCATAGCCGAGACGCCCACCATTGGGTGATGACTAGTGTATTCACTGGCCGCATGCGCCGTCATTAGCGCAGTCAAATTGCGTTTCCTCTCCAGTTTTTGACTTGTTACCAGCTTCTTTATTCATTTCCATCGCATATAATATAATCTTTTGAATTTAACTTTAAATAAATTTTGTAAAAACAAAAAATCTATAAATAAAACGCGTGTTCCTTTTTCCTCTGATATCATCGTTTAATCGCTTTCAATTTTGCCTTTTATTAGGTCTTTACATATGAAATTGGCGTTTTTCCGTACTGGCAAATTTGATCTCAAATATCTTCTCATTGGTTAGGAATTCCAAATCCAAATTTATACAGCTATTTACTCATGTATTTGTGTTTTGAAAATTATAATTCATTTGTTTTTTCCTCAATTGTTTTTTTCTTTGCGTCACTCAGTTTACAAAATGAAAAACTTGAAATATCGAGTTATTTACGAGTACGAGTTCCACCGTGGCACCAGTGCTGCAGAAACGGCTCGAAGGATTAATGATGTGTATGGCGACGGTGCCGCAAAAGAAAACACAGTGCGTTTTTGGTTCCAACGTTTTCGTTCTGGCAATTTCGACCTGCAGAACAAGCCCCGTGGACGGCCGGAGACCAAAGTTGATAATGAAGAATTGAAGGCTATTGTGGAAGCGGATCCATCGCAAACCACATCCGAGTTAGCTGCAGGCTGCGGTGTTAGTGATAAAACTGTTTTAATCCACTTGAAGCAAATTGGTAAGGTGAAAAAGCTTGAAAGGTGGGTACCTCACGAATTGAGTGAAGCAAATCAACAAACGCGCGTTGACTGCTGCGTTGCATTACTCAACCGGCACAATAATGAAGGGATTTTAAATCGAATCATTACCTGTGATGAAAAGTGGATCCTGTACGATAATCGGAAGCGCTCATCGCAATGGCTGAACCCTGCCGAACCAGCCAAACCATGCCCCAAGCGAAAATTGACTCCAAAAAAGTTACTTATGAGCGTTTGGTGGACTAGTGCTGGTGTCGTTCACTACAGCTTTCTTAAATCTGGCCAGACGATTACGGCAGATGTCTATTGTCAGCAACTGTAAACCATGATGGAAAAGCTAGCTGCTAAACAACCGAGGCTGGTTAATCGCTCTAGGCCACTGCTGCTTCATGATAACGCTAGACTACACACTGCACAACAGACGGCTACCAAATTAGAGGAGCTTCAATTGGAATGTCTAAGACATCCACCGTACTCTCCGAACCTTGCCCCAACAGATTACCATTTTTTTCGAAATTTGGATAACTTCTTGCAAAGGAAAAAATTCAACTCCGATGGGGCAGTCAAAACCGCCTTCAAAGATTTTATTGATTCCCGTCCGAATGGTTTTTATAGTAAAGGGATCGATGAACTACCTATGAGATGGCAAAAGTGCATAGATGGTACATACAATGGTACATATGGTACATACTTTGATTAAATAAATATATTATAATAAAAAAATCGGCTTTATGTTCCTCCCATACTAAACGTCAATTTCATATGTAAGGACCTAATATTTTATTTTTACTCTTCTCGGTACAAGGATTAAAGTTATGGTAAACATTTGATTAAAATCGGAACCTTCTGTACTGACCTTTATGAGAGTCGAGGGGAGCGTTTCACCCTTGTATATATACGCATTCACATGTTTTTGACTCGAAGCCACGTAAAGGACAGTTCAGAGTTACAGTCGGTTGTATATTGTATTTTATGCGCAGACGTAATGACATGTACCAACATTTACCGCAAAATTTCGGAGAAAACTGTGCTGACCCAATGCGTATTAAATTTTTAAAAACTAAAAAACTTTGTATTAATTACACGGTATATTTATTGTCTACCAGCTTCGATACCATTAGTCTTCGTCAGGACGAACGTGCAACTGTGTATTAAAAACAATTAATTTGGTTTTCAGAAAATTTGTTAGTTTTTTTAAATTACTGATTATGCTCAAGCACAATGTTTACGCATTAAATATCAAAAATATTAATAAATAGTACTTACTAATGTTTCAAGATTTTTTTAAAGATGTTTATTCAGCATTAAGTTAAGTGTACAAAATAAATACGTTTTGAGCAGACACTTTGAACAAATATCTGAATATTATAGTTTTATTTTTAAGGTAGGTACTGTAATTATTATTTAAAATATACAGAAGAGAACATAAGAATTAAGAACACATTATAATGTACATTTGTGCATTTTATTTTGACTACCTATCTATAATGAAGATAACTTTATTTGTATCGTATCGTAGTAGGTACATAGCTACTACACACAGCGAATGGAGCATTAAGAAGGTAGTCATAAATAACAGTAATACTCTTCTGGTTTGAGTTTTTGCCGTTTTTCTATGTCCTTCCGGGCGACGATTGCAGGTTTTCTAGATACCGGTCATCATTTTGCATTCGAGCAAAATTTTGTTAACATCCGACAACGAAAATAAACAAAAATAAAAGTGTACAAACAGACAAATTATATTAAACACCGTGTTTAAAAAAATCAATAATTTTGTCTTACATTTTGAAGTCTTAATAATTTTATCTATATTTATTTTTATTTATTTTTATTTAATCGTATCATTTAAGAAAGATTATTCTGGACATTCTAATTTTTTTCGAAATAAAATATGCATTACTTATATAAAATAAATAATAAGTAAATAGACTCATTTTTGAGACAAACGTAGGTAAAATAGACGATAACGTACATACCTGTAATAATAATTTTATTATAAAAAGGCAAGTTATCAAACGTAATAATTTCTCTGTCTATTCGTGACTTCCTTTAACATCTGTAATTTCATTCGAATTCACGGCTAAAAAAGTGAAGTTACACGGCTGGAAGTAGGGCGTGAATCTGAGACGTTGCGCGCAGTGCCCTACGCACATCGCTACCACCGCCTCTCCGTGGACCGTCAAAAAGATACTATAAAAATATTAGGTCCTTACATATGAAATTGGCGTTTAGTATGGGAGGAACATAAACCCGATTTTTTTTTATTATAATATGTTTATTTAATCAAAGTATGTACCATTGCTATCTATGCACTTTTGCCATCTCGTAGGTAGTTCATCGATCCCTTTACTAAAAAAACCATTCGGACGGGAATCAATAAAATCTTTGAAGGCGGTTTGGACTGCCCCATCGGAGTTGAATTTTTCCTTTGCAAGAAGTTATCCAAATTTCGAAAAAAATGGTAATCTGTTGGAGCAAGGTCTGGAGAGTACGGTGGATGTCTTAGACATTCCAATTGAAGCTCCTCTAATTTGGTAGCCGTCTGTTGTGCAGTGTGTGGTCTAGCGTTATCATGAAGCAGCAGTGGCCTAGAGCGATTAACCAGCCTCGGTTGTTTAGCAGCTAGCTTTTCCATCATGGTTTGCAGTTGCTGACAATAGACATCTGCCGTAATCATCTGGCCAGATTTAAGAAAGCTGTAATGAACGACACCAGCACTAGTCCACCAAACGCTCACAAGTAACTTTTTTGGAGTCAATTTTCGCTTGGGGCATGGTTTGGCTGGTTCGGCAGGGTTCAGCCATTGCGATGATCGCTTCCAATTATCGTACAGGATCCACTTTTCATCACAGGTAATGATTCGATTTCTTAGATAATTACTACTTTCACTTATTGGGACGGTGTTGAGTAATGCAACGCAGCAGTAAACGCGCGTTTGTTGATTTGCTTCACTCAATTCGCGAGGTACCCATCTTTCAAGCTTTTTCACCTTACCAATTTGCTTCAAGTGGATTAAAACAATTTTATCACTAACACCGCAGCCTGCAGCTAACTCGGATGTGGTTGCGATGGATCCGCTTCCACAATAGCCTTCAATTCTTCATTATCAACTTTGGTCTCCGGCCGTCCACGGGGCTTGTTCTGCAGGTCGAAATTTCCAGAACGAAAACGTTGGAACCAAAAAAGCACTGTGTTTTCTTTTGCGGCACCGTCGCATTATCCTTCGAGCCGTTTCTGCAGCACTGGTGCCACGGTGGAACTCGTACTCGTAAATAACGCGATATTTCAAGTTTTTCATTTTGTAAACTGAGTGACGCAAATAAAAAAACAATTGAGGAAAAAACAAATGAATTATAATTTTCAAAACACAAATACATGAGTAAATAGCTGTATAAATTTGAATTTGGAATTCCTAACCAAAGAGAAGATATTTGAGATCAAATTTGCCAGTACGACAAAACGCCAATTTCATATGTAAGGACCTAATATATAGTAGGGCTTAGTAAAGACGCGAACCATGTTTCGTGATTTTTCATGGCTAGTAATATTATATTATATCTATAATCCGAAGTAATGCATTTAAAATATTTATCAGACGATCCTAAGTTATATTAAGCGCTTAGACATGGAGGTTATAATGAATGTACCGTCAGAAAAAATAAGGGATGTTCTGGCCATGTACCTATCTCTTTTAAAGTAATCAACGTTTGGACTTTAAGAGGCTTTCATCAGGGCTACTTATGGTCACATTACTTTCAGCGGCAGCGATGATAACACGAATATGGATTGAAAATTTGTCTGGGTACATTAGATTACTAGGGTGGATAGTGGAAGAAAACATATTTTTTATTCATTGTATTTTATTATATGTATTTTATTGTACAAAATGTATTTTATTATTCATTTATTTTTTATGAGACACTAGCAGAACGCTGGGTAAAAAATGAACGTAAAAATAATACATTTTTATTTATTTTATTAGGCTTCGCCCGAGATTTGGATTTGTTTCGTGTTACCATATATTTCACAGAAAATAATTGACGCATGCAAGAAATAAAAAGCCAAAAAAAATTAAGTCATCAAAAATTATTGATTGAATGCGCGGTCAAATAAATTTTCTTCGTGTCTTTAATAGTCAAATTATTTAATTTTTCTTCAATCTTTCTTCGAATATAACATTTCTATCGAATGAATGATGAATGTAAAACAAGCAACACGGTATCTTGTATTATTGATTTTTTATAAATAGTTAAATAGATATTTCAAAGCATCATAACTCATGATGGAAATGGCGTTGAATGTCCAGCCCTAAAATGCTAACGGAAACATAAAAGCAAACATTGTTTAATCAACTAGCAATTGTTTAAATATCATCAGTAGACTCCCGTTTAAATTCAGTCTCGATGAATGTATGTACCGTCCCGTCCGTCCGTCTGTACTCGATGCGACCATAAATCTAGACGTAAAGGATACTTCCACTTGAACCGCTCGGTCGACTGCTTGTTGGTGATTTTCTTTTGATTCAGCATGACAGGAAATTGGTTTTCCTGCAATCGTTTGTCTTACTTACTGAATAAGATTTATTCTTTCCAAACCGGCCTTTAAACACTAAATCTCCAGTCAGTAGTTTTTATCATCAAAATTGTTTTGAAAAACAAGTCTGGACCGCCACCAAATGGTTTGATTCAGGCTTTATGCTTTAATGTAATTATTTTAAATACAATTTAAATTCAAAATAAATTTCAAATTAAAAACCGATGTCATTCATTTCACCGTGTATATTTTTGAAAGTATGCTTTTTTAGGGACGTTTGGTATGAATTATTAGGATGTAACGGGAATATTTTCGCACCATGAAGTCTCTATACTCAACGATTAATTTTTATTTTTTAAATTTTCTTTTTTAGTACATTATAATGTATTGTTAGTTTATCTCTTAATTTAATTCAACTTTCGTTTTCACTTTCTTACTTCT
>JADDOH010000736.1:0-77999 GCA_016648135.1 Agrypnia vestita | reverse complement strand
AACGCTCACAAGGTAACTTTTGGGAGTCAATTTTCGCTTGGGCATGGTTTGGCGGGTTCGGCAGGGTAGCAATGCGATGAGCGCTTCCGATTATCGTCAGGATTCCACTTTTCATCAAGGTAATATGTATTTCGATTTAAAATCCCTTCATTATTGTGCCGGTTGAGGAATGCAACGCAGCAGTCAACGCGCGTTTGTTGATTTGCTTCACTCAATTCGTGAGGTACCCACCTTTCAAGCTTTTTCACCTTACCAATTTGCTTCAAGTGGATTAAAACAGTTTTATCACTAACACCGCAGCCTGCAGCTAACTCGGATGTGGTTTGCGATGGATCCGCTCCACAATAGCCTTCAATTCTTCATTATCAACTTTGGTCTCCGGCCGTCCACGGGGCTTGTTCTGCAGGTCGAAATTTCCAGAACGAAAACGTTGGAACCAAAAACGCACTGTGTTTTCTTTTGCGGCACCGTCGCCATACACATCATTAATACTTCGAGCCGTTTCTGCAGCACTGGTGCCACGGTGGAACTCGTACTCGTAAATAACGCGATATTTCAAGTTTTTCATTTTGTAAACTGAGTGACGCAAAGAAAAAAACAATTGAGGAAAAAACAAATGAATTATAATTTTCAAAACACAAATACATGAGTAAATAGCTGTATAAATTTGGATTTGGAATTCCTAACCAAAGAGAAGATATTTGAGATCAAATTTGCCAGTACGGCAAAACGTGAATTTCATATGTAAGGACCTAATAGCTATTTTATGAATAAAGTTAAATCCCCCGTAACGTTTGCATATTTTAGATTGCGTCACTTTCTCACCAACGGAGCTACGAATGCATATTCATAATGTCGCTGTGGAGGTATCGTTTTGAAATTTCGGCCCCGCAAAGATCAGATTATGGGCGCAGACGTCACGTGGCCGTGATTCTGTAACGCTCTTGTTTCGTTACGATCGGCCTCCTTGTACCGTTCCGGCCGTACAATATTTCGGATGCATCACGCGTCGAGCGTTCCGGTCCGAGTCACCCGAACCGCTCGCCGACTCTGACTCGACTCGTCTGCGACCTACGTACTACGTACTAGGGATGTTCCGAACACTATAAAATCTGTGTTCGCGAAGATAACAAGAACGCATTTCAATTGAATACATATTCGCGAATACAAATAATGCCTCTTTTGGACCAGACTACAAGGAGGGAAAACAATTATTTTTTAATATGTACAATTGGACGTAGTTCTGCAGAAAAAATCCAACCCAAAAAAATTGAAACTGAGAAAATGTCTTCTAAAAACCTAAAGCATCGATATTGTAGATGTGCTTTTTATGTTTTTTAATATAATTATAAGAAAAATACTTACTTGCTGTATTGATATAAATTTTTTCTTTGTAATTTGTAAGTGATTATCCCTCACCACACACAAGAACCTTGATTCCTTTTGGTGAGGCAAAACATATATAATAATTTGATTATTAATGCCTATTAGTTATCATTGTTGTAAAAAAAAATCATATGTATTTATTTACCAGGCGCGTGCAGTGCGAACAAGAAACATGATTTTTTCTAAGAATATATTTTGAAAAAAAAACTGAAATAAGAGATATATTTCGTAATATTAATATATTATTCAGATTTTAATATTTTATAATATTCTGCCAGATAAATATTTAATTTGTATTTTTTTTTCCCAAAAATATATTTAAATAAAAGTAATGCTTTTTATTATTAATATTTAAAGCATTAACTTTGTGGTTAGACATAATAACAGAATATTAGTAAACTTAGTAAAAACCACTACCAGATTTAAGGTCTACCGGTTTCGAGACGTACCCGTCTCTTCGTCAGGATCAACACTACTACATTCACAACACTATATACCCCAACCATAGTATTGTCAAACTATCACCACTATTGAATTGAATTGTTCAATAGTTCAATGGTTCCTAATCAGTGCATGCTTGTCTCTGACAAGATTAACACGCATGTGAACAATAGTGGTGATAGGTTGACAATACTATGGTTGGGGTGTATAGTGTTGTGTATGTAGTAGTGTAGTGTTGGTCCTGACGAAGAGACGGGTACGTCTCGAAACCGGTAGACCTTAAATCTGGTAGTGGTTTTTACTAAGTTTACTAACATTCCGTTGTCATGCTTCTTGTTCTCACTGCACGACCCTGGTATCTACCTATTAAATAAATAAAAATAAAAATAAAACATCTACAATGCTAGCTTTAGAGGTCCGCAAAATGCAAAAAACGCGGTAGGTACTTCTAGCTGAAAATGACGTTCGAGAGCCGTAAAGTCACGTCTCACGGAGATTCACGAAACTTATCAAAGTGCCTACGCATTAATTAACATGCGATTGTTCGTTCCTTTGTTGTTCATGGCCGAAGGAGAGACGCGTCGGTGCCTTGATCGCGTTTCGGTCATAACTTCCTATCGCTCCATCAGCAAGAAGCGCGTCTCCGTGAACCGCCTCCATACCTCCATCGCGGTGGCAACGACCGCCGGCGCGGCCCGAGCGACACAGATGCTCCGGCCGCGGAAAATGATATGGGAGGCGTGCGGCGCAGACACAACAATTGCCGCCACCGTCTGCTGCGCGCCAAGCACGCCGGAGAAAGCAAAAGTCGAGCGTGGAGCCTGCTCGTAACCTGGACCTGGGAGCTGCTTCGTGGGTAATTTAGACTGTGGACCCGCGGTGCTCGGACTTGAACTCCGCCTTTAAGTGTGGTCCTTGTCTTGTCCTTCCCTATTATGGAGTGTGCCCTTTCCCCAAACGTCCCCTCATTGTCCTCCTTTCCACCCAAATTCTATATTTACTCTTACCATGATCTATTGTTATATTTTAAATGAATTTTATATTTCTATGTTTGCTATATGTTATCTTACTGATTCATTTTTATCTGTATTTTATGCTTTACTTTGATAATTTACAATAAAGTGTGTTATGTGAAGGAGGTACAGTGAATGGACTATTGCAGGTCTCTCCGGATCGCAGTCGCCCTTTACACGACGTGACACGGAGATGGCCTTTAGAGTAAAAAAATATCAACCTGGCGAAGTATGAGTAGGACCGATGTGGGAGGTTTCGCTCATAAAACAGTCCTGGGAATGCGGTGGGTGTCCATTCACTGCTCGTAACCGTCAGCTGAATCACTCTCGGCTGAGCAGGAAGGCATGTATAGTCGTGACGTATCTGTACATAGTACTCGCACCTCGTCCCTAACCTTCAACATTAAGAAACGATTTGTACCATTATTTTGAATAGTTTGTTTGAATGTGAATCGAAACAAGACCCCAACAACTGAAATGAGCACTGTGCGTGCTATTGCTGGAAAGACTCTGCATGATCGTGTGAGGAATACAGCGATCCGGGAGGTCTGCGAGGTTCAAGATGCAGTCAGATTGGGGCGACAGCGTCGACGATACTGGTAGCAACACGTACAGAGAATGAGTACAACAAAATTACCATAAACAGCTCTGCATGGCGTACCAGACGCATGGCGTACCAGACGCACAGCGTCCACTGGGCAGACCCCCGAAGCGATGGAGAGATAGCTGGAATTCAGCGTCACAAGAGGAAACTCCTTCACAGACTCTCGAGTCTAAATAAAGTTGAAGAAGACGAAGATAAAAACCTCAATCGAAATGGGTTTAATTCTATTATAGGTTTGAAAACCGAAGAGAAGATGTAAGAGTGTGGTCGGTGCGAATGTGGTGTGCCAGGATAGAGGAGTTTGGTGTTCATCCTCTTTGTCTAACCCTGCGGGAAACACCGTGATTAGTAGTTATTCTAGAGGATGAGAGAGATGTTTTGCTTTCATGATGTCCCTGATTTTTTAAATTTTATTTCCTTGATTACACAACACATGCAGAACCTAATGCGGATCGTACGATGGTATCGGCTCAGAGAACTGAGTTTGTGACGTGTCATTGACGTTCCTCAGTGGTGGTAGTTATTGCTCAAGCAGATGTTTTCTGGACCGTGTCCCTAATCCCTATCACCATAACCTTAAAATCACGTAATTTGAGTTAATCACTGATACGTGCAAGTCACAATCACTACCAGTGATTAGCTATATGAAAATATCGTGTCTGTTGAACCAACTAAAATATTTATGAACGATATATGTCCACCAACAGAAAGCAATCAGCATTCCTGATTCCTGAGTAATCTTGCTAAGTAGCGGCCGCCTCGCGGCAAATAGTGGCTGGTGCGCCCTTCTTTAAAACCTGTTTTATAATTTATTTAAAAAAGTTGTCTAACAAAACAAAATTAACGCAAATAAATACCTATCATACATATTCTTAAAATGATTCTCATAAGTATTCGTGCGAAATGACGCAACACAACGCGACGCAGAGTCACTCTCGCTAAATAAAGCGGTTTGTGTCTGAACTAAATAAATGCCGGAATAAACTGGCTTGCTGGGGATTTGGCAAATAATTAATAATTGTAGGAGATTTGATGACCATTTTTTATTGTTATATTTTTATTATTTTTATTACATTTTACTTAATTTTATTAACGTCGCGTTGTGTTGCGTTTTTATGTAACTTTTAACACTGTAAAATATTAAATTACGTCAAGATATATTATAGATGTCTCGTAGAGACAAAGCTATATTTTTATATGGGAAAGTAGGTATGGAAGTCTTTTTGGGTGTTCTCTTATCTTACGACTAGCTAAGTGATCGCTTTACATAATGTAAATTAAATTACGTCTAAAATACATAAAATATTTTGCGTGGTTCTTTTTTTTAATTCTGCTAAATTATTTTTATGTAAATTTGTTAAATTATTTTGCGTGGTTCACCCAGTTAAAATAATTCAAGATTTTGTCGTGTTATTGAAATTGTGAACTTTTGAATGCTCCATATTAATAATAAATAAATAAATTTGTACCTAAGCGTAGCAATGAACCAGAAACATTGAAATAATGATATATGTATGGCCCTATACAATGGACGGAACGATTTTCAATATCCGTGTTTAATTTCTTTTGTAAATGTATAATCATACGGCACGATTGAACCTATTGAGGTCAAGGTCTCGTGGAACAATAGCAATTTCTGCTTGTTATTTCGGTGACAATTTGGAAGCCAAATTAGACAATTTATGTCTTCACGGGCCACTGGTCACATCGTAAAACCTCATCATGGCTCCACCGGGCTTTAGAGTTTTATTTATTTCCTTTTATTTTTTGGTTTTATTTCCTTTTATTTCCTTTTATTCAGGTGGTTTGGGCATGTTGAGCGAATGAATGAGGAAAGAATGGTAAGAAAGATATATTATGCAAGTGTTGACGGCGCCAGAAAGAGAGGGCGACCAGGGAAGACGTGGCATGACCAGATTAACCAGGTACTGGAAGATGGTCCTGTTAGAAGCCTGAACAAACGTCGAGATTGCATGCGAAGATGTATGAATGTAGACGAAGCGAAAGTTGTATGTCAGGACAGAAGAGTATGGCGCTCTATCCTCTCTGCCTACCCCCGCGGGGAAACGGCGTGATGGTAAGTAAGTAAGTAAGTAAGTATTTTTTAATTAATTAATTACATTTATTCTGAAATCGCGATTTTATAACAAAGTTCTGTGATTAAGATGAATTATGGAAATCTCACAGAGACGATGCTATGAATATGAAAAAAGTGCGTGGAAGCCAGAGCCTACCTGTATGAGCTGGCTTAAGTGACAGTCCATTCAAATAAACGAAAAATTCTCCGATTTGAACATATTAAGAACTTTCATGAATTTGATAATGTATAGATGTTCTTACGATGGAATTGGTGAACGTTGCACTGTGTAGAGTGGTCACTTAAGCCAGCTCATACAGGTTAACTAGACTACCACACACGTTTCTCATATTCATAGCTTCGTCTCTGTGATATATCTTAATTAATAATCCCTCTGGGGACAAAATCAAAAAATATTGTTAAGTTCTATGATGTTTGAAACAGTAGATTTATCAATTAATAACAAATTTCACGATGCACCTCTTTGAAATGGATGCAATAGCTTTATCAAATTTAACAATTTCGTTGTTTGTTCGTCCGTCTGTCAATCCGTAAGTTCGCGTAACGTCCGTAATTTCGTTCGAATTCACGGCTAAAAAAACGAAATTAAACGGCCGGAGATGGAGCTCGAACCCCGGGCCGAACCGGCCGCAACTTGGCGATGTTGCTACCGCCAAGCCAAGAGGTTACAGCCAGTTACCATAATATCATAATAGTCGTTTGGCTAATCTGATGGAGTAACGTGGTGCAGTATTTGTATATCTAGCAATGGAGAGATAGGCTGTTAATGAAAAATCGTAATTAATATTATGAGTGTTCAATATGCGACTCGATCTCGAAATTGATAATACATCAAAAACGTGATAACGCTTGTCTCTGATAGATAACAGACAATAAATATCGTACGATGTTCTTATCGACCCAGAACTGTCGCCGCGCCAATAAATCAATGATAAAACAATCGCGCAAGTGCGATCAATAGATTAAAAAATGCGTTGCAGGTAAAAGTGCACGGGAAAGATACAATCAAATTGTATTTGCTCTCCTGGATTAATAATTTAAAGTAAATAAAAAATATTTAGTTGATAATGCACAACGCACCGATAACAACTATTTGCACAACATACCAAGGCTAAAAATATCCATTTCGGTATTTGAACTTCGTCAGATAAAAATATGTCAAAAACAAATTACACGATCAAAATACATAAAAATATACATCTATTACAAAATATAGTCAGAACCATGACAAATGTAGATAGTTCTGGTTTGTGTCCTCTGGGGTATTATACCGTGTTTTTGCGACCGATATCTGGCCGATGTTTCGGACCCCACAGCAGGGTCCATCACCAGCATCGACCACATACACCAGCCCTGAGATGAAGTTGTTTTTGATGTTTTCACAGTCACTCAGAAGATTCAAGAAAACCTAAGAATATTCTTAAATATAGATAGCTTTAACCACGCTTTAACCAATTAAATCTATAGTGACAATACCGTCAGATTTCATACACATATGTTATTAGCGAGACATCTTATATTTTAACTGAAACAATTTTCTTATTTTTTCCAACTGAATCGGCAACATTGTAGATTGACATTTAAAAAAAATATCGATTGTATTATTGGTATGTATCTACTTATATTATTTGATTAATTACACCTACATGTTTCGGAAAAAGGATGGAAGGGTTTTTCCGAAACATGTAGGTGTAATTAATCAAGTTATATGAGTAGATACATACAAATAATACAATCAATATATTTTTTAAATGTTTCTTATTTTTAAAACAATACTTTTAGAACCCTCTTCCGTACCCCAAGCGTTAATTAGAGAATAAGGAGAAAACCAGGGCCTTAACCAGTAGAATTTTTATATTCTTTGAGACGGAGCGCTTCTTCCAAATTTTGGTCAGCTGTGACATTGAAAACGTGGCCGAACAAATTCTTCTTCCAACTACGATTTGCATATCTGATGCTAAAAAAGAGTTTCAAAGTTTTAACCCTTAAGAGCAGTATGACCGACTGACGCATACTAACATTTATCCACACTCTCACACTTGTTTACGACCATTTTTGAGTTTCATTAAACTAGTAGTTACGAGAACTACAGATGTTCTCATCTACAGGTGAGAATATAAACTAACAAGCATTTTAATAATACAAAATGTCTTAGTTACCGACGGAGATGGGTGGGTTATGTATGTATGGGGGAGAGGATAGCCAGGGGTGGGGCTTAATTTAATATTTGGTATTAAATATGTTTTACATTTATATATATATACAGGGTTATTTGGAAAACATTAATAACCTCGCAGGACTATATTCCCGCCTTGATTATGAGTCGAAAACGTTCAAGCTATTATGCAACATCAAAGTTTCCATTTTTTTTCTCAATATTTCTGACTTATTTTTTGTAAAACGTTGGACTATCATTACAGTAACTCATATCGATAGCAAAAAATTCATTCGTTTCAATACAAGTAAAATAAAATGATAAAAACCCTGAAAAAATCCCAATTGGAAAACATTCCAATTCAAAGGTTTTTATTTTTTTATTTGACTTGTATTAAAGGAAATGAATTTTTCATATTCGATATAAGTTTCTGTAATGACAGTCCAACGTTTTACAAAAAATAAGTCAGAAATATTGAAAAAAAAAATGCAAACTTTGATGTCGCGTATCTCCATAACTATTAATATTAGGCCATAATAGCAGGAACATTCTCGACTCATAATCAAGGCAGAAATATAGTCCTGCGAGGTTATTAATGTTTTACAAATAACCCTGCATATCATCCATGTGTCATTCACAAATTTAATGCCAAATCAATAAATAATAAAACAAAAGTTAATTTTTGATTTTCAGTGTAATTATCTTTACAATCAAAATGACGGATGGGCCCAATGTTATTTTTACTATTTTTTTAAACATTTATTCCATCCATTTCGAAGATCATACCACACTTTTTACAAATAACAATCGATTATGGATATTAACAAGCACCCAATTTGATGAGAAGCCATTTCTCGTCGTTAAATTGAGGGACATTGTAATTATGATACTGTATTCCATATCATGGGCACAGCGGCATTCATGCATTGACCATTCATTCAACTTCATTCATTCACAATTATATAATATTAGAAGATTGCCGCATAATACTCGAATACTGATGATAACATGTTTACTGCTTCAGTTGAAATGTTCTCCAGATACTGAGAAACTATATCCGTATACTTGTTCCATGCGATACTCTCGACGCCCACAAAGCAATACCCGAGGCTATAAATTCAGCAGTGTACTCCGAGTTGAAATATAGTACCTATACATAATGTTGTCACTGATTCAGTATAAACCGCAAATATTAATGAATCGTGTTTGAAAGCTTATTTTTTATTGTCATCGTTTTGTCTGTCGCGTATTATTTAAACTGGTCACATTTTCCGAAGGCAAATTCAGTACATTATAGGTTTAACGTTGTAGAGATTATTCAGGGTGATCATTAAATTAGATGAAAAATATAAACTATGTTACATCTACGTGAGTTTAATTTTAATTTTGTATTTTGCTTCTCCATAAGTCCACGAAAGACTCTGATTCTCTCGAAACTTGAGTAGTTAAATATAATTTTTTTAATTAAAATCACGTACAGGTAACATAGTTTATGATTTTCATCCAATTTAATGATCAAATTCAATATGTTAGACTAAGAATATTTCATATATTGCTCTGAATTATTCTTCCAAATGTAATAAAATACATCCCCGGTATTGTTGCGATAGATCACATACCATTAACCATTTTCCCTCGTCAGTCTTCTCAAAACACAAAAAAACATAGGTTAGGTGTTAGAACTAATCAACTAATATGTGCAGGCGTTTATTTTGTGGTGCTAAATTATTTTGATTTCATCATCATCATCATCATCTTCATCCCGTTGTCCTAGTAGAATCGGGGGCCCAAAGACTCGACAAGGTGCTTCCATATTCCCATTCTGTTTTCATACACATTTCTTGTTGTTTCTTCTAGCTTTATCTGGAATAACACACCCACACCGGTCGTCTTCCTTCCGGGGTTGCCAAGAGGATCCTTCTTGGTATTCGTTCCTCTGGCATTCTTAGCACATGTCCAAGCCATCTCATTTGTGATTTTTATATATGTAGGAGTAGGGACTCCATGGCGAGAGTTATTTTAATTTCTCGCTGCACACGCTTTGTTTTATTTCGCCACTACTATAGTTTCGAGAAGAGCAGTCCTTATCATCATCAAAATAAATTGATAACTTATCCAAATACAGTCTGTTTGCAACCTATTTTCGCGCAGAAGGGTGGCGGGGTCATGGATGTTTTTTTTTTCAATCGTTAACGGGAATGTGGATAGTAGGGGTGAACTGTTGGGCAATGGGGTAGGAAAACCTTGACGAAATACCAAAAACTAAGACAACATATGGACAGAAAAATTACTCATACATAGGGCCTAAAATATTTAACATATTTAAAACAGACTTCCCGGAAATCAGAATATACTCAATTAATAAAATAAAAGCTTTAGCAAATAACTGGCTTACCTCCAAAGGTAGAACAGCAACTGAAAATTTACTTACTGTAATTGCATAATAATGTCTACAAATAAAAATGTATACCTATATAAATAAATAAATAAATTAATAAATAAATAAATAAATAATCTTAAACAAAACTTTAACCCTTTTTACATTAAACAATTATTCTACACATATTTACACTTGGACTTATGACTCACTCAACTTTCACTAACATTACACTTGATACTTTGTAGATATATAATTACTAGCTTGTGAAAATAAATATTACTGACGAATTCAAAAAAAAATTATAATTGTGTTCTATAACGCCACTCTGGGACAGGCGTAGCCTAGTAGAGTGGCATAATCCACAAATTTAACAAAAAAAAAGTGTAATTTATCTTATATTTTATTGTTAAACTAGTATTAAGTACCTTTATTTGTAAACAAGGATTTTTTGAAATAAATAAAAAAATAAAAAATTATTAATTAGTGTTTTCTATGAACTATATACAACCCAAAAACACTACTCGTTCGAGATACGGAGATGTGATCTTATATCGTAAGAGTAAAAATGATATGAATATTTTTTCATAGATTGTTTAAAAGCAACGCCAAAATCAGTACTGCACTGATACATCAATGCTTCCAGTGACTTCGATATCAAGTTTTTTTTAATCATTTGTTATTTTTCTTATTATACTACGACGCATTTAACCTCATATTATGATAATTTAGTTCCACGTAACCAATAGTGCACTATTTATTTCCATTACCGTGCCAATTTCCTGGAAATATGTTCTATTGTGGGCTGATAACAGTGTCATCTAGTACTGAGAACCATTGCACGTGACAAGTCGCGTCACGTCAAGTAAAGAAAAAATAGGTAATAATAAAAAAACGGAGATATTTTCTGTTTTATTTTTTTTATACATTTAACCAAACATTTATACATTTAACCAATCCAAACCTCACAAAATATAAAACTAATTATAAAAATGCACACAAATATTTAAACATCACGGTATTGAAGAAACGTCACAGTTTGAACTATGAATAAACATAAAGTAAGAACAATGCTAAAACAACTTGAGTCATTTGAAATGTGAATAAGCTTGATCGATAAGGTTCCTAATGACTATGCGGTTGTGCTAAAGGAAAAATAAATCTTAACAATAGCGTAGAATAAAACTTCATTTAGGAATGAAGGCTTCAACATGCACAGTTGACTAATTTGAAGGCTTCAAAATGAACGCTCTATTTGTAGTAGGTACCGAAGCATTACGCACTGCGTCTATGTTCAGTATAATGAAGTACTTCATTGTATTATATATATACTTAGTTCAGAGTGGATCCATTACTACTTACAAACAATCATAATATTTTGACCGTATCACGAGACATCTAGAAAAATGCGTCACCCCTTTATCTTATCATTTAAGGCGAAATCGCAAGCAGAAGAGATTTTGGAAGATTAAGGATATAGTGGCTGAAAAATTTAATGCTACGGTTAGGGAAATTTAAATTTTACCGAATATTTTAAGATGCTGCAAATATTGTCATATAATAAATTCATGAATATTATATTTTATACACAGGTGTAGTGTAATAAAATAAAATGAAAATTATGTTAAGATATACCTGAAAGTGGGAAGGAAAAATGGGAAAGTAGGCTCTGGTGAGAAGAAAAGAGCGCTGAGATTAGAATGAGGGTAAAAGGTAGATTAAAAATATTAATAAGTTAAAATCAAAGTGATGATTAAGCGCCTAATTTTACAATTGAATCGTGCACTCTTAGAAGGATGTACATCTGTATATGATTCTTACACTTGAATGAATATAATGTTCAATATTTTATTGTAGTATAAAAACAGTATTAAAATAAAACGTTGATGACATAAAAATCTTGTTATGAATATAATGTAATGTGATGACAGAATTCGGAGATATTACGCACGATCGGAATCCCTCGCAATACGTCGAAGCCAACAAAACAATAGTAACCTCTGGAACGCCCTACAACATTCTAGAATTATCTACAATAGTCGGGAGACGTCTGGAACAGTCTGGAAGCAACACTATAAAATAATCTCGGAGGTTCGAAAAACCAACGTTTTTCATATAAAAAGCGGGGCCAGTGCCGCGGCGCTTTTATTGGTGCTTTGAAGTTTAATGGACGCGACAAAGCCAGCGATAAAACCGTTAGCGAAAAAAGTTTTACCAACGCGCATGTGATTAGTGGTAGAGACAGCGGACGAAGTATTTACGTGGAAAATTATATTACAGAATATTCTAGAAAGCGATTATAAAGCGTTTCACAGACAGAATTATTAATTGCGAGATACAAGTGAATTAAATAATTGCAGGTGTGAAAAATCACATCCTCGTATGGATTTGTCTAATTAACTGACTAACCTCTTGCTTTTGTAGCACCGTTATGACGCGTGAACACGAATGCGATTTGTCTCCGAGACTCGTGTCAAACATCGCGTAAAGGTCAGCAAGAAACGAGCGCGGGGCGAGCTATGACTCACTGCTCGTTATATTTTGTGCACAGATTAGAATGACGTTACTGACACGCCTCGACCTTTACGGGCAAATCTCACGAAACGAGGGATCAAAGTCCCATCCGTGTACCTACACGCGCCATTTCGGTCGTTGCTTAAAGGTCAGAAATATCTTATCGAGCGTGATAAAAGTTTCCATCTTAAGAGATTAAACTTTTATTACGCTCACGGTTTAAATCCAGTTATAATACGTCATCTACCTGGTGCGGTAATTTCTAAATTACGAATTCAATTCTTAAATTCAATTGAACTCTTTTTCTTCTAGTGATTGTCTGGTTAACTGTCAGCAATCATGTTGGCGATCATTATTTTTATATTTTTTTCTGAGAACACAATTACTGGATTTTGTCCAAAGAGGGATAATTATAAATTAAGATAAATTATAGAAGTCTCACAGAGACGAACCTATTTATATGAGAAACGTGTATGAAAGTCTTTTTATGGGATGGACCAGGCCCTGCGACCTGTATGATCGGCTCCTCTTCTTCGCCTTGCAGCTCGATCCTATTCCTAACTGAGTTTACGCCTTGTTAGAGGCAAACAAGCTATCTATCTACGTCGGGTGAAGGCTCTACGGTTTTTAACGTAGTATTTCCAAACACCCTCGCTTTATTCAAGACCTCCCCAGTTCACGTTGTGTAATTTTTTGTTTCGAACTATAGGGGATGAATTGGTTTAGTGGTAACCCTATCGCAAGCTTTATTAAAATTAAATACTGGGGTATGAAGTTCGTGAATGTTCATGGAAAACGCAAACAATACTACCTAGCACGTCGATTAAGCCCTACGGTGCAATTGCTAAACATACTATGTTCCGTGGCCCTATATTATTTACCTATCATTCCTACGGACTGAAACCACTGCATCTGGTGTAGCTGCGCGTCCAGAGTACGCGATCCTCTGCTTCCACGCCCTCTCCGCTCGATCCCCCATTGTCCTACCTGTATGGGATCGACCGCCATCCACTGGAAAGGTTAGTGACGTGCCGTTATCACATGCGCATGCACATATAGAGTACATAGATCCCCTGAAAGCCCTCGAGTCCTTCGTAGCCGCTCCTATGGATGATTCCGTCTTCGACGCCCTCGCTGATTAATAATTTTATCTTCCGCCGTTATCTCGCTGTGCTTATTCCCTACGATCTTTTATATTTACTCTGCATTATCTTTATATCAATTACATTGTTACGTTTATTTACTAGCCGGCCTAAGTTCCGTCACCTGTATCTGGCCCTTTGTCTCATTCTAGTGGTACGTTGGGTTTTAATGGATAAAGGGGGTGTGGGAGGTATGTATAAATGTATGTGTACGCGAAAAATGTGTTTGCTTTAAATTCGGCTCCTCCATACCCAAAGGCTCACCGGTGACTGATCCCATCTTCCTTCTCCCGACACGAGTTCCGGATACGTTGACCTGAGCCTGGATGCGCCTTTTCATGTTGGGCCTCTTCTGTGCAAAGTACCGCACCATCCCTCGCGTCAGTGTCTGGCGTCCGGGCTCAGAGCCAGTTTGCCCCCCGAATTCCAACTCCTCCAGGTTAAACTAAGTTAAACTACGGTATATATACTGAAGCTACTGTAAAGATGGTCCCGGGCCACCTGTCAAGTCAAAAATATGCGAGTGGGGAGGGGGAGTTTCCTAGGCTCCCCAACCCTCGCCCGTGAAGAGCCCCCTCATACACTACGTACGAATAGATACATACTAATAAAATATAATATACATACATATACATACATATACAATACATAAATAAATACTTGTAATGGTTGGTTGCCATGTGGTTTCACGAGGCCATGACCCCTCGTATTAGTAGATGGAAAGGTGGATCTGGACAGTAGGGATATGCCTAGCCCCTGGCCAGGGATGTCGGTGTATTTTCTCCAAATGGTGTACAGCTAGAATCCTGCCATCGATGATGATGGGATCTGCCTAATTATCTCCGACTGATGTGTAACTGGAACCCTGCCATCACTGATGAAGATGATGTTGTCACTATCGACACGTCACCTGATGATATTTAGCTGAACCGCCGCTAGTGATGATGATGATGATGATGATACTATCGTAACGTTTCCTGACGATATATGTATCGGAGACACCGCTAGTGATGATGATGATACTATCGGAACGCCCCCTGACTATATATGACTGGGACACCGCTAATGATGATGATGATGATGATACTATTGGGACGTCTCCTGACGATATATAACTGGGACACTGCTAATGATGATGATGTTGATGATACTATCGAAACGCCTCCTGACGATATATAGCTGAACCACCGCTAGTGATGATGATGATGATGATGATACTATCGTAACTTCTCCTGACTATATATAGCCGAAACACCGCTAATGATGATGATGATACTATCGTAACGACTCCTGACGATATACAGCTGAAACACCGCTAATGATGATGATGATGATGATGATGCTATCGAAACGCCCCCTGACTATATATAACTGGGACACTGCTAATGATGATGATGATGATGATACTATTGAAACACCTCCTGACGATATACGACTGGGACACTGCTATGATGATGATGTTGATGATAATACCGAAACGTCTCCTGACGATATATAACTGGGACACCGCTAATGGTGATGTTGATGATGATACTATCGAAACGCCTCCTGACTATATGTAACTGGGACACTGCTAATGATGATGTTGATGATGATACTATCGAAACGCCTCCTGACTACATACAACTGGGACGCTGCTAATGATGGTGATGATGATGATGCTATTGAAACGTCTCCTGACAATATATAACTGGGACACTGCTAATGATGATGATGTTGATGATACTATCGAAACGCCTCCTGACGATATAAAGCTGAACCACCGCTAGTGATGACGATGATGATGATGATACTATCGCAACGCCTCCCGACGATATATATCTGAAACACCGCTAATGATGATGATGATACTATCAGAACGCCTCCTGACTATATGTGACTGGAACACCGCTAATGAAGACGATGATGATGATGATGCTATTGAAACGTCTCCTGATGATATATAACTGGGGCACTGCTAACGATGATGATGTTGATGATACTATCGAAATGCCTCCTGACGATATATAGCTGAAACGCCACTAATGATGATGATGATGATGATGATACTATCGAAACGCTTCCTGACTATATATAACTGGGACATTGCTAATGATGATGATGATGATGATACTATCGAAACGCTTCCTGACTATATATAACTGGAACACTGCTAATGACGATGATGATGATGTTGATGATGATACTATCAAAACGCCTCCTGACTATATACAACTGGGACGCTGCTAATGATGGTGGTGATGATACTATCAAAACGCCTCCTGACTATATGCAACTGGGACGCTGCTAATGATGGTGATGATGATGATGCTATTGAAACGTCTCCTGACAATATATAACTGGGGTACTGCTGATGATGATGATGTTGATGATACTATCGAAATGCCTCCTGTCGATATAAAGCTGGACCACCGCTAGCGATGACGATGATGATGATGATACTATCGCAACGCCTCCCGACGATATATATCTGAAACACCGCTAATGATGATGATGATACTATCAGAACGCCTCCTGACTATATGTGACTGGAACACCGCTAATGAAGATGATGATGATGATACTATTGAAACGTCTCCTGACGATATACAACTGGGACACTGCTAATGATGGTGATGATACTATCGGAACGCCTCCTGACTGTATATGACTGGAACACCGCTAATGAAGATGATGATGATGATACTATTGAAACGTCTCCTGACAATATATAACTGGGACACTGCTGATGATGGTGATGATGATGATGCTATCGAAACGCCGCCTGACTATATATAACTGGGACGCGGCATATGAATAGACAAATAAATACCTAATTAATTAATGAATCATCAATTAAATAAATAAATAGAAATGAATAATTAAGTTCGGCGTCGAGCACACGGGCCGCGCGATCCCTGGAAGTTCACACACATGCAGAGAAGGGTTATTTGGCAAATTAATTCGCCCCTATTATGGTCAGTACGGATTCAACATGCAAACAACACCTGTGGAAAACATATGTAAAGTTTACGGTACAGGGGTTAGCTTTCACTGTCGGCGCTTCTTCCGTCTCTGTCTGGGGTGTCGAACCCGAGACCATTCTTCTTAATCGTGCGCCACCTTTATATATCGTTATAATCTCAAAACGGAAAGAGGATGACATGACTTACCCATCTGCCGCCGATTATATCCATTCCAGTGCATCGTAGTTTCACTTTATGTACCTCACTTTATACCTAAGGATTGCGACACTTGCCTTGCACGCGCATACGATTCACAGGCCCCTAATTAACTATAGTTCGCGACCTAACCTTTGATCCTGCCATCACGCGTTTTTAAGTTTCCGTAGCTGGGGCTTAGTATCCAGCCTCTGTAACTATACGGTGTATATACTCTAACCAAACCGAAACTAGACATTATTTCCCTTTCTTTGAATTTATATTCCTCGGGATACCGGAATTAGACTCTAGCTCGACAATTGTAAGTATTCATATATCTTAATAATACTGTAACATAGTCCTTACGCATCCGTACTTACCCGGGTCATCGAGACTAGACTCTAATTCTAATGATCATACTCTAATGATTATACGCACCGATATTTTTCATAAAACCCGTTACCCGTTATTTTCCGATGTTACAAATTCTTATATTTATCCGAAATACCGGGATTAAGCTTTGAATCTAGGATTCCATCCATTTATAAGTTTTAACAAACCCATGAAGCAACCACTTGTCCACTTGTTGTTGTTAAAGAATTGATTGCTTCTATAATAAAACCCCACTAGTCTACATCTTTATAAGGTCAATACATATTACTTTTAGGGTCCGCCGATTTAGTTTTATTCTTAATATTATTATTATTATTATTATTATTATTATTATTATTATTATTATTATTATTATTATTATTATTATTATTATTATTAATTAATTACACGGCTTAATAGCCTTTTACAACAGGTTTATACATAATTAAAATACAACAAACGATTAAATGTAAAAGAAAAATAAAGGGTATAAATGTAAAAAAAGTATATATACATAGTTTAAAAATAATGAGGTTAGACATGTATGTAAAAAAGGTATATATGCAAAAAGTGTAAAGTAGCAGGTTTATACATAATTAAAATACAACAAACGATTAAATGTAAAAGAAAAATAAAGGGTATAAATGTAAAAAAAAGTATATATACATAGTTTAAACATAATGAGGTTAGACATATATGTAAAAAAGTATATATGCAAAAAGTGTAAAGTAGTGATCTCAGAAATTTTTACTCACCGATAATATAGCAATATTAAATTTGAATAGCCAGCTATATATATAAAAAATTTAAGACATTATATAAAAATTTAATATTTTGAAAAGAAATGATCATATAATGATTTTTTAAATTTTGAGAGAGATAGATTTAAAATGTCGACATATGTAGGTAGTTCATTGCCAAGTTTGTGCATTGATAATAAAATTATATTATTCTTAATATAATTTTATTATCATCTCGAATATTTGATATCCACTCTCCGGCAAATTTTAATATAGTTTAAATCATTTTAATATAATTTATCATTTTAATATAGTTTAGGAATAACGGGATTCTGTAATTTCTACAAGTATAAACAACCCCAATCTTACCAAATCCATTTTATGTAGTGAAAGACGCGGGATTTATATTCTTCCTAAAATGTAAAATGAACCCGGTCTAGATGAAACATCATTATTTAGTTTCAGGACAACGAGGTTTACGCGTTCCACGAGGAATATGATATAACCCGATCTAAACGAAGGTAATTTTATATAATTTTAGGACAGCGGAACTTACAAATTTCATAAAGTATATCGTGAAGCCAATCTAGGCGGAGACACTACGTATATTTTAAACAGAGTAAGAGTTTAAATTTTACCATCAAGTCTAATACACCGCAAGAATGTCCTAGGCATAGTAAACAAAATAGCGGTCAAAACTGTAGTGTTTCTATGTTCACACGTTTTAGCTCAAAACGAATACTATAATTTTCACATTTATAATACAAGACGCGAATTTCTAAACGAAACATTTTAAAATAGTTCTAATTGAAATCTACATGTTTCATATTTATTAAATGAAGGCGCGAATTCTAAACGAAACACTAACATTGTTTAAAAACGGGACCCTATATTTATATATGCTTAAAATGAAACGCGAATTCCCGAACGATAGCATTTTATATAACTAAATGTAACGAAATCTTATATAGTTTATAAATAAGAAGACCCGGCCCCAGGCGGTTTTTATATATTTTCAATATAACGAGGCCCTATAACATCTTTATAAGTATAATACAACCCCGGTCTATCGAAACAATGTACTAGAAGTTTTTATATGTTTGAATACATGATATACGTTTTTTTTTATACGCGTTTTTATACGCGAGATTTACGTTTTCGTACAATACAAAGTACCCCAAATTATACAACCGCGAAGTTTACATCACTCCTAAAGTATAACCAGAACTAATTGAAACATTTTTTCATAGTTTAAGTCCGCGAGGCAAATATCTTTCATAAAATATAAAATAACCAGAATCAAATTAAACATATTTTTACCTTATAGACTTTCCCCAACGCGCGTAATAATCCCGGCCACATGAAACGTTTTTATATGTTTTAATAGCGCGGGACCTATGTTTTCCTATATAATATAAGATAACCCGGGCCGAACGGAAGCAATTTTATATACTTTATAAAATAGTGAAACTTGTACTTCTGTAAAACCGTAAATAAACCCCGACCCCCACGAGATTATTTTATATAATTTTTTAGAATAATGAAATTTCATACATCTGTAAAATTGTAAATAAGTCCCGATTCTCACGAGATTATTTTATATAATTTTCTAGAATAATGGAATTTATACATCTGTGAAATTGTAAATAAACCCCGATTCTCACGGAATTACTCTATATAATTTTAAACGAAATGAAAATCTAGATTATTATGGGCTGAACATGATACCCCGCGAGATCAGCTATATATTTTTCACTAGACGTATTTTTAATCCCAGAATTTATTCGCTATAATTTTAACGGACTCTTACTATTAAACATAAACAAAAAATTATTAAAATAAACTAAATATTCTTTCGATAACTAAAATAAACCAGGTCTAATCGAAACATTTCATATAACGAAATATTATATGCCTTACAAATGTAAAAATTAAAATGAGACCTCGCGTATTTAGCAAAGATAGGTATTTTATAAGACTTATTTAAAATCGAATCTGTTAGTAACAACTCCTTTATCTTTTAACAACTTCCCGCGTGTTTAGCATAAAATAGGTATCTTTATAACGCACAGCTAGTTTCCAGAGATCCGCCAATACTATACTTAGTAAAACGAAAATTTAACTAAATTTGAACTCTACCGTTTCCTGAAATTCTGCGAATATTATTCTGTGAACCTAGTAAGACGACAAAAATAATTAACTTTATAGAACATAGTGATTTCCGAAGTTCCGATATGCCAGATTAATTACCTTTATAAAATAAAATCAAACCCGTACTCTGAGTTAAAACTCTTTTGACAGGACCTCGCGTATTTAGCATAAGATAGGTATTTTTACAAGATTTATTAACAATTTCCCGCGTGTTTAGCATAAAATAGGTATCTTTATAACGCACAGCTAGTTTCCGGAGATCTGCAAATATCAGTTCTATATATGCCGGACTAATCAACTCAATAAAGCGCAGTAATTTCCGAAGTTCTAATATGCCAAATTAATTACCCTTTATAAAATAAAATCAAACCCGTACCCCCCTTTTCTTTTAACGTGAGCAATAAACAATGTCGAAGAGTATATTTACCCGTACACAACTTTCACTTGAAATTAAACTATAATTTTCAACCACTGAGACACTCTAAGTCGACGGTAACTTTCACTCAAAAAACAACCGACGCGGATTTCACACTCCCGTAGACGTTCACACCAACCGCCTGAGTTCTGCTGCGCCTTGACATTTTAAAACCCCCCTAGCGGGAAAAGGTCCTAAGTCGTGTGTTTCCAGGATTTTCAATATTCTACTTCCCTTGAAACCTAAATCTTTGTTCCTAAGATTCAATTTGGCAAAAAAAAACCATATCTCCTCTCGGATATGTCAGTTGATCCCACCTCCTGTTGCCGTCTCTGTCTCCGTCCCTGTGCCTGTTTTGGGACGGACTCAGTGGCTTCGGACGATTTGAACTCGCTTCACAAGCGCGATAATTAATTTTTAATATTTAATTTCTAAGTTCAGTCCATATTGTCGTTTGATCAACCGTAACTACAATCTATCGGGTACTCCCCTAATCATAGTTGATGTTTCTTCATTATCTACCATTATCATGTCCCGTTCCCTCGTATTTTCACTCGTCTTTATCGGAAATTTAACGATCCTTGGCTGCTATATCATTGTATCAATTTCCCTACACTCAACATGTACACACTGCATACCTAGATAAAACAATCGTCCAAAGGTACTATACCTAATTTTAAATTAATTTTGGGCGATCTTTTCTCGTGGATCATCCATTATGAATGAATCCTGTCTTATGCCCGCGGCTCTCCGCGCACAGGGACGTATTAGTTCCCTCCGTTGCGGAATTTAAACATAATTTGTAACCATTTATTATTATTTTTATTGGCAGTAAGATTGATCCACAAAATAACTATGTTACATAGACAGTGAATATTCTCGAACAATATAATACCGGAAGAGTACTATTCGCTATAACACAATAAACTATTAATGTAAGTTAAAGTAAATTTTTAGATTCAGTGGAAAATTTTTAAGATCGTTTTGCTTTTAATTTTTCCCAAAACAAAATAAATAAATAAATAAATAAACACACAAATACACACTCACACAACCCCACTATTGGACATGTTTTCTTATTCTTTTATCGATTGTATGTATGTGTTTTCGCGTAATTGGCCCAAAACTCTGTACATCAATTATTGTCTTTTCTTCAAAGATTGATTAATTATATGTCTGTAAGAAACCCAATAAATGAAAATAAATAAAATAAATAAGTAAATAAACCTCCAGTGCCGCAAGCAAGGCGTCGGATTAATTCAGTGCTTATTTATTGCCAAGGTACTGGACGCCTCCGCTGATAACTATATACCACTCACCATGTTCTTAGAGGTGTGTTGAAAGATTGCTAGTATCTGTCGTATCGGTCTCAAGTAGTTGTCTGTATTTGTACGTTTATCATTACTACATGCTCTTGCTATATCCGTTCCACTTCACATTATTGTTCCTCCCGTCTTCGAATCTCTATCACACTATGTTCTCCTATGTTTTTGGTACTTATATGCTTGCTTCTTCGCGTTATATTACATTTACTCCCAATTATATTAGGTCCTTACATATGAAATTGACGTTTAGTATGGGAGGAACATAAAGCCGATTTTTTTTTATTATAATATATTTATTTAATCAAAGTATATACCATTGCTATCTATGCACTTTTGCCATCTCATAGGTAGTTCATCGATACCTTTACTAAAAAAAACATTCGGACGGGAATCAATAAAATCTTTGAAGGCGGTTTGGACTGCCCCATCGGAGTTGAATTTTTTCCTTTGCAAGAAGTTATCCAAATTTCGAAAAAAATGGTAATCTGTTGGGGCAAGGTCCGGAGAGTACGGTGGATGTCTTAGACATTCCAATTGAAGCTCCTCTAATTTGGTAGCCGTCTGTTGTGCAGTGTGTGGTCTAGCGTTATCATGAAGCAGCAGTGGCCTAGAGCGATTAACCAGCCTCGGTTGTTTAGCAGCTAGCTTTTCCATCATGGTTTGCAGTTGCTGACAATAGACATCTGCCGTAATCGTCTGGCCAGATTTAAGAAAGCTGTAGTGAACGACACCAGCACTAGTCCACCAAACGCTCACAAGTAACTTTTTTGGAGTCAATTTTCGCTTGGGGCATGGTTTGGCTGGTTCGGCAGGGTTCAGCCATTGCGATGAGCGCTTCCGATTATCGTACAGGATCCACTTTTCATCACAGGTACTGATTCGATTTAAAATTCCTTCATTATTGTGCCGGTTGAGTAATGCAACGCAGCAGTCAACGCGCGTTTGTTGATTTGCTTCACTCAATTCGTGAGGTACCCACCTTTCAAGCTTTTTCCCCTTACCAATTTGCTTCAAGTGGATTAAAACAGTTTTATCACTAACACCGCAGCCTGCAGCTAACTCGGATGTGGTTTGCGATGGATCTGCTTCCACAATAGCCTTCAATTCTTCATTATCAACTTTGGTCTCCGGCCGTCCACGGGGCTTGTTCTGCAGGTCGAAATTTCCAGAACGAAAACGTTGGAACCAAAAACGCACTGTGTTTTCTTTTGCGGCACCGTCGCCATACACATCATTAATCCTTCGAGCCGTTTCTGCAGCACTGGTGCCACGGTGGAACTCGTACTCGTAAATAACGCGATATTTCAAGTTTTTCATTTTGTAAACTGAGTGACGCAAAGAAAAAAACAATTGAGGAAAAAACAAATGAATTATAATTTTCAAAACACAAATATATGAGTAAATAGTTGTATAAATTTGGATTTGAAATTCCTAACCAAAAAGAAGATATTTGAGATCAAATTTGCCAGTACGGCAAAACGCCAATTTCATATGTAAGGACCTAATATTTGTTTCATTTATCCATCCATCTATAAGATCCCCATACGCTTTATCCTTTTATTACATGTGTATATGGGCCGCAAATTCATATTATTTTATTTACAATATTCTTATCTAGATACACTTGTTCCAATTATGTTTTGTGGGTTATTACTACCAATCCCGGCGAAATCTGAGCTAGAATAGCCAATCGTATACTCGTTATCCGTTCTGATGAGACTACGCTAATGTCGGACAGGTTTGTAGTGATTACATAGTTAATATATTGTATCTATATTTGAGTATATTCTTTTCTTGTCGTGCCATTAATATGCTTACACGTTATCGTTATCTCTTTCCTAACTATATATACCGTCATTGCGCAATTTCCTATCTGTTGTAAAAGCCTGAAGAGCGTTAGTCTACAGATAAATATAATAGAATTATAGTTAACTTTTCTATCCGCCCACGTTATCCGACTCCCGCGAAACGAAAATGAATCATTATTCGCTTCTCGACAGAGCGTTAGTCTACAGATAAATATAATGGAATTATAGTTAACTTTCCTATCTGCCTATGTTATCCGACTCCCGCGAAATGAAAATAAATCATTATTCGCTCAGTTAAGGTCACCCCTCTGGTACATCGTATACGTCTAATCTGTGCTTCGCGGCCAATTTCTTTAAATTATTTATCTCTTATTTAAATTATCTATTTATCATCTCTCGCCATCTCACTGATTAGGACCTGCCTTCCTTTCTTTCGCTTATATCTATGCATCTCTGTTGCACGGGAATCCACTCGAGATGAAGATATACGGCTCTTAAACGGTTTCAAAAACCCAGCAAAAAAGCCCATAATTCAGAAACCTCGTGGAACTGTCAATATCATCGTCACCTTAGAGTAGACGTTAATCGGTTTTTTAACGGCTCAAAACGCAATAACCGCGACCCAAAACTCTGAAAACCGTGTTCAGTATTTTTTATGGGAAGCACATGTGGACCGCTCGGACCGCATCGATCGTCAACCATTTGTACGAAACACGGCTTTACCACAAGATTAATATGATTTATAAGAATTGAATAGTAACTGCCCGTAACCTATATCCGATCAATCGCTACTAACTCCCTCCCAATACTAGCGTTTCATCATTCCCAAATTTTTGTAGCTCCAATACTCCGCCAGGTGGGTTTAGCTCAATTTTTCCCGCGTAGCATCTAAATCATCTTAGAGTTCAAAATAAAAATAATAAAAAAAATATATAAAAAAAATCTATAGACACAGGTGATTCATCACAAGTGTAAGGTAGAGTTTAAAGCCACTCTGGGAGTAATGTGTGTTAATAGATTGTATCTATTCAACGCGAAAGGTGACGACCTGTAAAATACGAAAATTGGTCGTATCGCGAGATTACTTGACCCACTGATAACACGGAAGCGAATGGACGAGGACCCGGCCCATTGCCATCCATGAAGCAAAAAGGGTTTGCGCGAAAAGCGCATCCCTAGCAATTGCTTTATTTTCAAGACATTAATTTTCCGATTGACGCGAACCATCGGACACATTCTCATTGCGACGTTTTTGTTCAAACACCTGTTTCCTAGTTTCGATATTTGGGAAGCAGCTTGTTTGCAATAGCCTTGCTCATTCCGGCGTTAGAATAAGTATAGCTACTGTCAGGATTTCTTAGTAAGCGGTAAAAGCCCGTTCAAAAGATCACCACTGAATCGCGTTTTTTTTTCTCATTACATCTATTTTATCACCTGAATGCGGCCATGCACACGCCGCATTCAAATTTCATTGCTTTGTATTTGCCATACTTTGTATTCCATCGTCTTTGTTTCATACGTGTCATGTGTTAATGTTTCATTCATCATTACTAAAAAAGGCGCGACTCAGTTTTTTCTTCACCTCATCCCTTATTTTTGTAGGTTGTGTGTAGGCGTCCCTGTTGTATTTATAGTGCCATCATATCATTCGTGGCGCATGATCAGCCATCGGTATAACTTGCGAATGTTTTGATTTGATAGGTAGTTGGGTATGTAAGAAGTAATTTAAGCAAATATAAGAGGGATAGCCAAAATTATATCTGGTCCTTCCGTATTTTGAATTATATAAGCGCACTTAAGAAGGATAGCCAACCTTTATATCTGGTCCTTCCATGCTTTTATGGTGTAAATAAACTTAAGAGGGGTAACCAATCTTTGTATCTGGTCTTTCCATGTTTTTTTAATGATATAAGTACACTTAAGAAAGATAGCCAACCTTTATATCTCGTCCTTCTATGTTTTTAATGATAATTTTAGCAGACATAAAGAGCATCGCTGAAATTATATCTGGCCTTCTTTTATCGGTGCCAATCTTCTGTCAAATAGGAATAACCTGGCGGGTCGCACGTTGTTACCGTCGTTCCCGGCGAGGCTCTTTTCCTTTGCAAAAGTCTCGTCACGCTTGGACGTGGTCCACGTAGTGTGTGACGTGCCTTTTTAATTTTGTTATGCCATCATTCATGGATGAGCTCAAACTTTTAAGTGCCCTCTGCTCAAACCTATGTTGACCATAACCCTGAAACCTTGCATTTATTTGTGATCTTGCAGAATGTTGTATAATATATAAGATCCCTCACTCCCTACCCTTGCACAATAAAGTGATTTACGATTGACGACAGTGATCTAACCCAGTGCATGGCCATTTTTGCCTCAGCGAAGTGCTTCAGTCGCTGGTAACTTCAGTGCTATTCTCACCTATCTTTGGTACTGTATCAGTATGGTACCATATATCATATTGCTGCTTCAACCGTGAAACTATATAACATATAATGAGGGTTCGTCTTTTCACGAGGTATACACTGAGCGGGTTAGAATTTAATCGTGGCGAGTTAAATTCTTCGCAGCAAAGAGGGTGATGTTAAGTTTCCAAAATGCACATCAATAACGTATCGCAGATTGCGCTGTAAGGCACCTCCGAAACCAAAACAAGAAAAATCAAAAGGATCGTCCCGGTCTTCGCGGAATCCACAGGATGGTGCATCCGTCACTCACACTCCAGTGCAGGCGTCCCGCTTTGACACGTTCTAGAAGAAACGCAAATTCCTTCCACGGGCGCCGAGGAGAACTTCCGGGCAGTTGAAATAGGGCTCTCCCGAAGGACGGTCACGGAAAAAACGCGGCCGAAACAGGGCGCCAAAAACGCTGTAGAGTGTTGACGCGTGCGTTTCGTATCACAATCTTTGAGTGTTTCACGTCTTTATTCGTTGTGAGTGAGCAATTTCCACGACTTAAAAGCAAAATCTTCCACAGTTTACTTCGAGACAAGTCCGAAGCGTTCATTTTGAGGAAGTCATTCAAAGGCGACCGGCGTCCATTAGTGCCGGTTGGATTTCTCGTGCTGCGCGCATCTCGGCCAGCCAGACGAAGCGTCATCCAACACGACGGCCTGCGCTCGATAAGTGCACGAGATCATCATCATCACCATCTCCATCAGCGCCAACGGTCCTAGCGAACCTTTCGCGGGACCGACGCCTTACAGCAAATCCTCGCCACAAAGATCCAACCGTGAGTAATCCATCGAGACTCAAAGTGTACCTCTCCAGCCCTGCCTTTCACAAAAGGTACGAACCATAGTGATACCCCAATTGTTCCATAAACTTTCTTCGTCTTTTCCATCATAAAGCCTGTATAACCTGTTAAAATAAATGTCCTCTATGTAGAAAAATAAGCCTCATGTAAAAGCATATAAATAAATAACTAAATTGCATCAAAATCTTTCTTCTTACGAACCCATCCACCTCCCGTCCGCAGAGAGATAAAAGAACTTATTCACTAAAGGTGAACTACCCTGAAAGAGAGTAAAGAGGATTTTCTATAAACTAACAGCAGTCACCGAAGGTTACCAATTTAGATGAATAATAATACAATTATAATTACAAATTTAGAATAATAATTAATATTAATAAAATTGTGTTAAATGACAAAATGGCCGCTTCATACTAAAATGCCAGCTGTTGTGAATTTTAGACTGAAATATAGCAAAGACAGCAATATCCAATTATGTATATAGCAAAAGCAGCAATGTCCACTATTTGGTAGCAAACACAGATATCCGTGTTTAAAGGTAATATATTAATTTAATAGCGCATATATAAAGGAAAAAAAGATGGCAATTGTTTTTAAAACGTTATTGTTCCCCACGGAAACAATAATAGCAGGTGCGGTCCGCTGAGTTCGCTTCCGAAGCCGCCGATGTACTCGCGGGCCGGGAGTGCAGAGCGCAGAAAATTCTTCAAAGTCCAGAATCCGTGCCAAGTCGTCGCCTCAGGTGGTAAAACAAGTCCAATAAATCCAAAATCGTAGCCAAGTCCAAATGCAGAAGTCAGTAAAAAATCCAGAGTCCAAATCCAAAGAAGAAAAGCAGGGGTCAAGCAGGGTGTGAAGTAAAAGGCAGAATAAAATGTTCCAGTAGGCGTACTCGGCAGAGGCTCCCAGCAGAATGAGGCACTCGATTTTTTTTTTTTTCGATTCTTTAGAGTCTACGATACTCTGAGTACTTTACATGCGGCTAGACCGCCTAGTTCTACTTCTACAAGTGCGTCAGTTCTATAACTTTGACACTTTTGCTAACTACTTATTGTAATAAACATCGTATGTTTTATATTTTACATGAATTCGAAAGGGTAAAAAATTTTTAATAAAAAAACCCACTAAATGAGGCACTCGCCCGCCCGGCGCAGTATTTATACAGTCCGGAAAGCTCCCCCCTGACTAGCGCCGCCGACCAATCAGCGCGCTCGACTCACCGGGCGCTCCGAGCGCAAAAGAGACGGCCCCCGATGCCGATTCGCCGATTAAAATTGAATATTTTAATCGATAGCAAATTAAACGCCACCCCCCCGGGGATTTTAACACATCATCTATATCAATCTATGTCTTGCCCATAGGATGATGTCATTTACTGGAACCGCAAGAGTGAATTTACCTAGTTATTCAACAAAATATGCCGATTTACCGCGGCATTTTCAAGAATTAATTTACATTTAATTCGGTTAAAAATAGTAAACATGATTTTACGAGATTCTAAGTTATACCATTAGATAGATCTCAACCAAGTGCATCCTTTGGTGATATTTTCAAGTATGTCGGATAGATATTAATTGCGTAATAGGCAGACAAATTATGTCACCACAAATAAAGCGCGCTAGCGCACTTAGGCCCGGTTGTTTCAAGTTCGATCAAAGTAAGCGGTCGATAAAAGCATAGATTTTTACGAAAACGGATCGTCTGATTGGTGGAGAACGTAAAATTTCAGTTTAAACTCTACGCTTACTTTGATCGAATTTGAAACAACCGGGCCTTACAGACACGCAAAAACATATCACTCCCATAGATGTTCACATGAGGAACACAATAAAAAATGTTTCAGCTCGCTAGGACGTCTGTAACGTCCGTAATCAGAGTTCAAAAAATTCGCTGGCGGCCCTACTCCAGCCGCACGGCCCGCCATCGTGGCGCCGGGTTTTTTCCATTGGCCCGCGCGGCCTGAGAACAGGCGGCTCGGTCGGCGAGTCTACCAGGGCCCGCCCAAGATATTTTACTCTCTTATAAACATTTTTCATTTTAATTTCTACTTTACAACACCACACAAAGGACTCATTTGGCACATTTAAAATACTTATGTATTTTTACTTCCTCGCCTCTTCGAGGCAGGACATTTACATTAATTCCAAAAAAAATAGCGGCCATTCTATGATGGTCCGCGGCGCTCCGCGCGATTTAAAAATGATTTTATCCCCATCGCGCGAGCTTTCCCTGTATATCAAGACCACGAAACATCAATTTTATTCAATATTACATTTACAAATGTCTTATCTAATTCTTAAATATTTCATTCATAAGATATTTCATTAAATATTTCATCAAACTTAAATATTTCGTTTTCTTAAGTATTTCAAATATTTCAACACTTTATAAGATAAGACCAAAAAATGCAATTTCTTCGTGGAATTTCTTCAACGCCCTCATTCGGAGATACCAAACACATCGCGTCGGTGCAGTATCCTCTCAGCTAGGATCGCAACGCCGGCTCGCTGCCCGCGCCGACTATCCGCCTGGAGGCGAGGTGGGTCCCCACGTACGGCATTCGCCCATACAACGGACCTGGGCCCTACTAAGGGCCAACATTCACGACTTCAGATGGGTCATCATCATCATCATCACGTCGTCATAATTCTACCTGTCCGATACAGTTATTCCCAATAAGATTTAGGTTTCATAGATTCCAAAAAAATTTCCTTAAGATAAGTTTTTTGTATTTATCTCAGAAACACCTGTGAGGTTTTGTTGCCTTTGTTTATATAAGTCCCTCTCGACTGATGATTTCTTCGGCCGAAATGGCCGCCAAAACTGTAACTTTGGCTGAATGCAGGGACTGTTTAATGTGTTGATTTAGGATTTTCTGCAGCGCAATAACACTAATTTTGTTTGTTGGCGAGCCCATTCGAGTGAAAATGAACTTCGTCCGAAAAGAAAATACCTGTTGTTCGAATTTTAAACTGCTTCAGCATTGTTTTGACAAAAAAAACATGACGCAGCTTACCTATAGTCATTTGGCTTCAATTCCTGCACTAATTGAAGTTTTTACGAATGCAATTTTAAATGTTTTCCTAAAATACGCCGAAAAGAGTTTTCTTGATATGCCAAACTCAGCTGACCTTTCAAGATGAAAATCCAGGCTCGTGTTGTACAGAATTCCTAACTTCGCTTTCTCTTTCCTGTGTTCATATTGACCTTGTGCATCCCGCAGGCTTCTGATTAAATGTGGAACCCATAGCCTCAAACGTTTCTAACCCACGACCTAATCACAATTTCACTAGGACACCATTTTAGGCCTTGTAATTTGATTTTAGAGCGAAATAAATATTGTGCAACAATGTGCGAATCGCCATTTTGGTAATAAATCTTTTTACAGAATGCATGCTGCTTACCCTTGAAACGCTCCATTACCACTGAATTTTCAAGATCCAAGCTACTAATTTTATACCCGAATACTGCTCCCATGTGCCATTCGTACGCAATGGTGTTTTAAAATCGTGCATCTTTGCGGCCCATCCTATACTTCTTTTTCATTTGATGACTCCTTTTCTTAACTTTTCTCAGCTATAACATTTGTTTGCAAGCAGGTAAGTAAGTACATCTCTTCATAAAAACCTGTCAAAATCTTTTATAAAATATAGACTATTTATAGTCCAGTCAAACTAGGCATCTGACCCGGGGAAAATAGTTGAATTTTGGCATGGACCTTAATATAATAATTGTTCTAAATAAAATGTTAAAAGTCCTCATCAATCCGAGATATGCCAAACTTTTTACGTGAGGTATGTACAAAATACCTTTTTACGTAAATATCTCGTTAACTGTAAGTTTCACGGCAATTATTAATCATATTATAAGTAATAAAATGTTCTGCCAACAAGTTTCAGAAACTATCGCTATATCTCCAAAACGGCCATCCATATCAAAAAAAAAGTTATCAAACTTTTTTGTAGAAAATTTTATAAGCTATAATATAATTTTAACATATAATAAGATTTTACAAAAAAATATTATTTTGTGACCTTTGACCCCACATAAAAAGTTTAGCACACCTAGGATTGTTGGGGACTTTTGACATTTTATTTAGAACAATTATATTATTGGCACATTGAGTGCTATTACGCCTCGCGTTCTATAAAATATTGAATAAGTTAAAATTTATTCAGGTGCTTACATGGAGGCGCTGCACTGAAGCGGCGGTTAAATTGAGAATGTGAGTAGAAACACTTATTGACAATGCTGAATATATTCACAAATATTTACAATAGAAGTTAGTAACAGTTACACATCCTGTAAAGTAAGAAAGGTAGCGGAGTGCTCCCTGACGTCATCTACACAACTCGACAGCTACTCACTTGGTGCAAAAGGTGGCCGACGCAACTTCTAACATTATTGATAATGCAAGTATCTCTTCCATGCCAATGATGATGAGATGCAATTGGATGGTTCTTATGCAAAGGGTGTACTGATGGTAAAAATCAGTGGTCGTAAATGTGAGTGATTATTACTCAAGATGATGTTAAGAATATTAAGTGAGGACTGACTATATACAGGGTTATTTGAAAAACATTAATAACCTCGCAGGATTATATTCCTGCCTTGATTATGAGTCGAAAATGTTGAAGCTATCATGACCTAATATCAATAGTTATGGAGATATGCAATATCAAGGTTTGCATTTTTTTTTCAATATTTGACTTATTTTTTGTAAAACATTACATTATCTATCATTACAGTTACTCATATTGATTACGAAAATTTCATGTTTTCCAAATAACCCTGTATAGGAGCATGAATAATTTTGACATATTGTACCATATATGTAATTAACAATAGGCATGATGACAGATTTTGAAATAACATTATTTCGTAATAAACTAAGCTTTTACGCAATTTTTAATTTCATGCAAAAACGCCCGCAGCTGTCATTTCATCTATGTGACATCAAGCCTCAGTAAACATTGAATTGTGTCTATGGCAATGGTTCAAAGACGCGGTGATGGGTACTGAGGTGTGACGTCATTCGCTCTGACCGGTGTTTCAGTTAAAATGGCGGATTACACAATTTTATACTTTTATTTTATTGAAAATCTTATTAATCTCTGTGTATATTAAAACTGAATAATTTTTTAGAATCCTTTCAAAATATTTTCTTCTCTAAAAGCACTTATTCTTTAATTCTTTAATACTGTCATCATGCCTATTGGATTATATCATTAATGACTTGCTATTATCACTTAGCAAGTTTTCTCATCAAAGAATATAAAAATTCGAAGTCGAAAGTTGATTGCACAACAATGGTGTATCGTAACTGGCAAATATGTAGTAGATTTTTAGTTGTTCTATATATTCATATTCACATACATTTGATACATATTAGGGGCAGTATTTTTTTTATGAAGTATACAGGGTGTCTCGTAGTTGGTAGTAAAAACTTTGGGGTGGTCTTTTTCATTTAAATTTGAATAGAAAATATTCTTTAGACTTTGGGTAAAATGTCAGCAGTTAAGGAGATAAATGACATAAAAGATTGCATTTTATTATTATGGACACT
Organism: Agrypnia vestita; assembly: GCA_016648135.1. Lineage (NCBI taxonomy): Eukaryota > Metazoa > Arthropoda > Insecta > Trichoptera > Phryganeidae > Agrypnia > Agrypnia vestita. The sequence goes on along the minus strand of JADDOH010000736.1, from coordinate 45,506 downwards.
GTCATGGAAATAATTTATATTGAATATTAAAAATTCATTCGCTTTGATACAAGTCAAATAAAATAATTAAAACTGTGCAGAAATTTGAACCAAACTTTTTTTAAAGATTTTAATGATTTGTCTAACGTCGTAACGTTTTCAAAATATAAGTCAGAAACATCGAAAAAAATATGCAAATGTTTATGTTGCTTATTTCCTTAACTGTCGAAATTTCACCCAAAGTGTAAAGAATATTTTCTATTCAAAATTGAATGAAGAAGATCCCTCAAAGTTTTCGCAAATAGTTACAAGACACCTGTATATATATGTACATATTTTATTCTATTGAATATGTATTATTTGGTAGGAGGGTCCCTTTGCTTTGGATTGGATCCTAAAGAGTAGCTATGTAGAATTTGGTACACATGACATGTAATGTAATATACATTTATTCACTTAATATTCTCACCGAGTAGTTTCTCTGACATTTTTTTTTGCTAGGTAGTGTAATGGCAGCATTGTGGCTCATTTTCCTTTCTTTAGTATTAAATATAATTTAACCAATCTGAATTACTGGTGCAGTACTAATAAACTCCTTCTAAATATTGACAAATGCCAAATTATACGCTTTCATACAATTAAAAATCCTATCATTTTTAACTACTCGATTAATGCCACTCCCTTGATAACCGTTACTGAAATTAATGATCTTGGCATTTTATTTGACGAGGAATTATCATTCGTAAACCATATCAATAATATAGCAAACAAGGCTATGAAAACACTTGGCTTTGTTCTGCGCTCTTGTAATTCCTTCACAAATATTCAAACGGTCAAACTCCTTTATTGTTCTCTTGTTAGAAGTCAAATCGAATACAACTCATCTATCTGGTGTCCCTATTACAATGCTCATGTTCATACAATAGAAAGAATTCAACATAAATTTTTACGCTACATAAATTTCCGTCTCCATATCCCAATAGAAAATCTTAACTATACAAACTTATTATATTTTACCGGTTTATTGCCACTATCGGACAGGAGAGTTTTATCCGATCTGATTTTATTATATAAAATTGTAAACTCGCATTACCACAGCCCTGAAATTTTGTCCTTAATAATGTTCCATGTACCCAGTCGAACTACTCGAGTGCCGACGCCTTTTTACTGTGACAATACTAGAACAAATGCTCACTACAACTCGCTAGTACCTAGAATACACAGGTTAGGTAACAATTATACAAACATAGCGGACGTGTTTGGTTCTGGCCTGTTACAGTATAGGGGCGCGATACTGAGAGCGCTTCATTCCGCCATAATGTAAATTATATACACTTTTTTTTTTTGTTTTTCTCTCTGTTTATATTATTTTTGCAAATAACTGTTATATACCTACATATGTAAAAGCCTATTTAGGCGTAAATTAATGAATAAATAAATAAATAAATACTAAAGAAAGGAAAATGATTCACCGCCGTACAATATATCTTAACCAATTATGTATGTATTGGAAAAAATATCTAATCATACATTCTAATTTGAGTATCTGATCCTGCGAGACATGCCACCACCTTTCAACAGATTACAATTCTGGATCTCACAGGCGCTTTGTGAATTCAATAAATGCCTTTCAGTAGTCACCCTGGCCTGCCTTAATATTATTACAAGCCTATTTGGGTATTAAAACAAACGGATATTTTGTACAAACGAGTCATACCACAGACTTCAGGAGAGTGCCTCCACGCGGCGGAGGTCAAGGACATACTGATTATTTCTTACGTAGCCACAGATTGTATGTGACAATATCTTCAGCATTTCTGCATTGTATCTTAAAGGTGAAATCACAGTAGTATTGAGAACCGATCACCATATACTTGATAATTTATAACAGTTGTCTCTATTGAAGTGTGAAATATACACACTTCAATAGAGACAGCGACTCTCTTATCAATCTAGATGCAGCCCTGTCGACAGGATTTTTATTTTATAAAATTTGATGCAATGACCAGGATTTCCTTTGGATGCATTTGACCCCCACGGCAACAGGATACTCTCCTGAAGACGCTGTGATATGACTTCAGCAAAATGTCAAGAATCAAATCTCTACCCATCCATATGGGTCGTTTAAAATATCCTGTTTCAATACCTAAATATGTTAAACGACCGTAATATGAATCTTCAATCTTTATTACAAACCTGCTTTAATATTTTAAAAATCCCAATCCTTCCAAGACTGATGTCATATGTGTAGTAAATGTACAATTCGCGATTAAAAATTAAGGTTGGATAATTTTTTTTTTTTTTAAGGTATATTGATAACTGTGGTTTGAAACCATCCCCACCTCATCCAATCCTTATTTCAAAATCTGCAAATGGCTAGTAATACAGAGTGCTTCTGTAATGTATAAACATATATGTATTTATATTAAAAATAAACTGTGCTCCATGAGATTCATTCATAGCAAACATGTTAAAATATCTTGGAAAAGGGCTATGTTTTGCACAGGGTCCTAAAGAGTCATCATCATCATCATCATCAATGGCTCCACAGCCCATTGTGGGCCTTGATCTCCTCCAACATTCCTCTATCCTGACATGTACTCCTCCAATCCCTGATGCTTATAGTTTTCACGTCTTGCTGCACTCCATCCAGCCATCGGAGATTGGGCCTACCAATGCTGCCTCTACCTTGGGGCTTTGTGTGGAGAATCTTTTTTGGCATTCTCTCTTCACTCATTCTTTCTACGTGCCCTGCCCATAGCAGTCTCCCTATTTTGATAAATAGTATTATGTTGAGCTCATTGCAAATATTGTAGACCTCCTCGTTGTATATTATTCTCCAAACTCCGCTTATCTGTACTAGACCGAATATTTTTCTTTCAAATATAAGGAGACATTTCATATGTTTTACTCAATACCCAGCATTTAAAGCCATACATTAATACAGGATGTAATAGATGGTAACTTTATAGACGGTCCTAAAGTGTAATTATGCAAAATTTAATTGAGGTAGATTGTATAGAACACACAGAATTCAGTTTTATATGTAAAGACAATCAGTAAATTGAGAAAATCAAATAAAAAAATTATATGCAATAAATTTTGAAGTAGTCCTGCATATGTAATGCTAATCCTCAACATCCACACTCACATTTACTCCTAATCATTTTCTTTCTTCATACAGCATTTTGGTATGACGGCATTGGGGTTCGACGATGGCGTCTCCTTATGAAGTTACTGGTATTAGGTCCAGGAAAATGCACCCAGTTGAATGCCTGTGGTCTGAACTCACCATAAGCTGCAGGAATACCAAATCACACAAAGGATTATACGTAATTTAAAATGTTCAATGAGTTGCTCTGCAACTATCGACCAACAGTTATCTTTATTTAGTGTTATTTTTACATAAAACGTAAGAATTGAGAAAACATATTTAAAATATTAAAAAAAGGATTTTTAGGTATTACCGCGTCAATCGAAATTATGCTAATATTTGATCCACTTTATCAACTTTCTCCATCCCCTTGTTTTATATAATATATAGGTAAAGGTATCATCACTATACCTATCTCACTTCTGGGTTCACATTTAACTAATTATGCATCTATTTCAAACATATAATTCTAAAAGTTACAAATTATTTCGAAAACCAAAAAAATAGCTCAGTGAAACATTACACCCATGACCCTACATTTATAAATATTAACACTTTGACTGCTGAACGATTTTCTTCGACATCATGTCAGTGATAAAAATGTAGCTAATATTTAAAATTCTTAAGATAATGATTTGAAGGATAATTCATTGCCATTTACCCTCATAAACCCATTAGTTCTCTCCGGGCGGTCAGCACAGCCATAAACACACCACTCTTTTTCCAATGACAAATCGACTACCCCAACGGACGAGGCAGTAACTCAATATTTTAGGTATTTGAGTTACTACCTTTTTTAGGTTTAGGCCATGATTGCCTACCTACAGCAAAGACAGCAGTATCTCAAATGCAATATTTAACAGATAAAAATATGAATTTTACAAAACTAGTTAACCATTTTTCTTCCATGTAATAACGAAGTAGGTAGGAATGTTAAATATAATAAAATATCTCAATTACTAGTAAGATCGTCTTAAATATTACCTAGACACACGAAATTATGCTAATATTTGATCCACTTTATCAACTTTCTCCATCCCCTTGTTTTATATAATATATAGGTAAAGGTATCATCACTATACCTATCTCACTTCTGGGTTCACATTTAACTAATTATGCATCTATTTCAAACATATAATTCTAAAAGTTACAAATTATTTCGAAAACCAAAAAAATAGCTCAGTGAAACATTACACCCATGACCCTACATTTATAAATATTAACACTTTGACTGCTGAACGATTTTCTTCGACATCATGTCAGTGATAAAAATGTAGCTAATATTTAAAATTCTTAAGATAATGATTTGAAGGATAATTCATTGCCATTTACCCTCATAAACCCATTAGTTCTCTCCGGGCGGTCAGCACAGCCATAAACACACCACTCTTTTTCCAATGACAAATCGACTACCCCAACGGACGAGGCAGTAACTCAATATTTTAGGTATTTGAGTTACTACCTTTTTTAGGTTTAGGCCATGATTGCCTACCTACAGCAAAGACAGCAGTATCTCAAATGCAATATTTAACAGATAAAAATATGAATTTTACAAAACTAGTTAACCATTTTTCTTCCATGTAATAACGAAGTAGGTAGGAATGTTAAATATAATAAAATATCTCAATTACTAGTAAGATCGTCTTAAATATTACCTAGACACATAAAAAAAAATTTGAGAAGATTCAAAAAAGAATTAGAAATCCGGTTCGAAACTTAAAAGTGTCCCCCTGAAAAATCAATTTATTTGAGTTACTGCCTCGTTCGTTGGGGCAGTCGAAATGTCATGTAGTACATTTATACTCACCCAAAAATATATCTGGTCAATATTATTCACCAAAATAACTATTTTTCAAAAATTATTATTATTGCATGTCTTATCTTATTCAGATATTTTATAATTCTCTGTACTTATATGTCTAAATTTCGTTTGTTGTGTTTTTTTTTTCATATATATTTTTCATATTTATTTTTAATCAACATATGTTTCTCAAAAGCGTTATAGGATTTTAGGATTTGTGATAAAAAACGAAAAATTATAATATAATACATAATTTTGACATTTCAAACTGAAGCAGTTCATATTATAAAATGCATGAAAACATAGTTCTAAACCATGCCGTAAAAGTGCTGTGCAGTTTTACATAACACTGTAAATGTAAATGGTAAACAAATAATAAAAAGAAAAGAATCTGGTAGGTCAGAGCATGTTTGATTATTCCCGCCTATTAATTATCATAGCTTCTACTCTAGATTGCTTTTATGAGAATGGTTGATTCATTTTTATAAGACATGTATGAAAATATTAATATCGGTAGGTAACAATTTTTATGAAAAAGTCTTATGGAACACTGCTGTACTCATCCTTTACTCCCTACACAGTAGACAGTGTCTTAATTCAGTAAGTGCGCAGTTTGCAGTAAGTGCACACAAAAAAAATATATATTACACCAGAAAATCTGTTCTACACATATGTAAAAAACATAACTGACCCAAAATTCATATACCACGTAAAAATTGTCTTTACACTTTGAAGACTCTTAATACAAATTTACAAAAAATCACTGAAAATATCTATATTATGGAAAAGTAATCATTAAAAGTGTTTTTCCACGCAAATTGGAAAAATATAATATTTATAATATAATTATTTTTATTATTATATTATAATATTTATTATATTATTATATTATAATAATATTATAATATTATAATAACATAATAATAATATAAAATTTAAAAAACAACGCAAAAATTTGTAAATGAAAGGAATGCAAAAAACCAAAAGAAAATTACCCAAATATACGCCGTATTGTCTAGTACCAACCTCCAGGTATAGAATGCCGGTAGGCGTTTTTAACACACAGCGAATGTTTGTGAGAACTCCTATAGGCGTTTTCAGCACTAGACGTGTTAATTGAAATTAAATGGGACAACCCTGTACCACTATTCACATTTAATAAATTAAAGCAGCAATAGCATCAAAACTTGAGAAAAATATGTCAGTTACATTCACAACATCCAGATACAAGCGGTCTGTGAAGAAGTTTTGTAGATCATCAGGGCTTTGGAGATGGAGCTGGTGGTTTTTACAAGTAGGGGATCCTGAGCTGAAATATTTGCCAAATATTTGGCTCCCACATACTTGTATTTTAAAATATAAAAATAATTTTAAAAATTAAATATAATTAAAAATAAAATACGTAATATCAAAATAATTTTTTTGGTAAAAAGCAATACAAGGTCATTCCAATTCCATTGGATAACGAGACTCTCTGGGGTTCTACATATGTACCTACTGTATGATTAAATGATTATTACTTTTGCATCCATTGTGTGAAAAAATTGCTGCAGTTATTTAGATGTTCCCTTCTTCTTCTTTTATTAGATCCTTGATCTGAATTGACAGGTCAGTCCTGTTCTTGTGACGAGGACGTCCAGCTCTCTCTCCATCGCTTCGGTGGTCTTCCTGGCAGTCAACGCCCCTCTGCAATCTCACGCATCACGGCTCTGGGAAGTCTTGTCTGATCCATCCTCTCGACATGGTCCCTCCAGAAACGCCTTCTCTACCTCCTCCATCGTTCAATGTCTTGTATGTCATAGGTTCTGCACATTTACGCATTGGGTACTCTGTCTGTGAGGGCCTTGGCCGCAATGGGTCTTAAGGTCTTCATCTCTGTTTGTCCTATTTATGTTTTCTACATTCCAAAATATGGGTTACTGCTACTGTTTTCTTTTATTACTATTTCTTCTTTCTGTTATATTTTTATATATATATTTTTTCACATATAAAAAATCAGATGCGCCTCGGTTTGACAAACCGTGTCACCGTCCCTTGGGGGACGCAAGCTTTCACCCAAAACACGATAATTTAATTAGAATTTGTTTTTTCTCAAAAAATTGGCATGCGGACGAGTCAAGAATATCTTAAAAAATATAATCCCAGAAGAGTTCTTAAAGGAATTGTACAAATTAAAAACGACCTAGAGAAAAATTAAGAGCCGATTGCGGAAGATTTTTTTTTTACGCTTCAACAGGCCAAGAGGCTTAATTACAGAAGCAAAATACAAATCACAAAACACCCAGGCTTGAGTAAAATCACACAGATTAATTGTAATCTCACCGGGAATCGAATCCGGAACCCAGTGCCGGCAGGAATAGAAGCCAGTGTCATACCCACTGGGCTATGAGGGCCGCCTTGATAATAATATATTCTATACCTAGAATCAACATATGCAGTTCACGTTATGCTAGGTATAGAATATTACCAGAAGAGAACCAGATCATAATGGCAAAACAATGCTCAAAGCCAGTGAAAAAAAATATATAAAAAAGGGACGCTAAAAATACAACAGAAACAAATACAGCGGAAACATCTACAATTTTAATTTAATCTAATTCTGATGAAGAGGATAATTTAGAAAAACGCTCGATAAAAAATAGAAAAGAAGAAGTGTGACCAAAATCAATTTTATAAAGATGTTTTTAATGCGATTTCATGAATGATTCTAAGCAATGGAAGAAATGGGACATTGGGATTCGTGGGCTCGAAAATTTTCGAATCATGGCTAATTTTTAATTATCTGGGTTTTACTGTATGCGGCTACAAGAGACTGAAGTCTGAAACTTTAGATTACACTCACTATCCATTAGGTAAGAAAATATTTTAATTAAAATAGATTACTTGTACCTTAAATATTCATAACAAATTTTGTTATTATGATAAATGTTGAAAAGATTTGAGATTTTTATAAAATTTTTAATACTGGCATAATGTATACTCATATATATATATATATAGTCATAATGAAATATTAAAAATGAGTGGGATGTTAGTAGAAAGAAATAAAACAATGTATAATATTAATGATTTGATATTTATATGTAAAAATTGTAAAATCTCCATACAAGTTTTTCTACGTTCACATGACAAAAACATTTTTTTCTAAAACTAATCAGAATTCCATATCTAAGGCCATCTATTTTTTTTTCATTTTGTGATTTTGATTACATACACTCTGCTTATTTCTAATGCTTAAACAATACTTTGAACCCTGGAATGCTTTTAATAATTTCAATGCTGAACTTACCAATATTGATAATGTAGAATACATGCAATAATCAAGATGTTAATATGTAGGTAATTAACAAATGAAAAACACTCGACATTAATAACATTTTCGCTTTGCACCCACCATTCTCATTTGCAATAAGCAATTAAATAACCCTACCATTACAATCGTCGCAACTCCTCTAATCCAAGGACTTATAGTCTTAAATGACACTACTCAGTTTCTTACAAACTAAACCATGAATTATGATTTAATAGACTTTAATTCTCAACATTTCACAACATCAATAATATTTCAAAACCTGATGTTTCAAGAGATCCAAGCAATAGCTCGAAGAAATTCTCTGAACCAGATTCTGTCTAAGTTAATTTGAAGGAAAGCGAATCATATCAATATTAAGCATTTGCTTAGATCAATTTGATTTCTAAATAAAAATATTCCTTGAATACAACCCATTAAAGCAGGGTACAAAACATCCAGGCGGTGGATGTTGCGATTAGAAACATCCACAATTTGACACAATCTGCTTTTCAGGCTCCTGTCCACATTCATAACCCTAAAAGTTTCACTACGCTTGACGATAATTTCTTTACTTATACTCGTTACTTATACTCTTTACTGAACACACTAAACTAAGGCAAAGTTGGTTTCTGCCTGCCTTAAAGAGCACTCCAGGGTTTATAATAAAAGTAACACTACAATGTTCCTCTCACATCCATCAATTATAATAAAATATAATCACTAAAGGCATAACATAATTGTAATAAGTAATAAGCAAAGCCAGAAAGCTTCTCTGACCATTTTATATTGAGTTATAATAAAACGCATACTTAACATTAAAAAAAAAATCCATTACATAAGTAATAATACATATGATATAGTTTGAGGATTCCATTCATCGGGTAATGAATAATACTGAATGTAATTTTATTGCATTACACAACAATTTTAAACCCTTAAAGTAATTTACATGATGATTGCTTTGATTTTTATAAGTAATACATGTAAAAATATAGAGGTATATCATAAAAAAGCGCTAAATCTAAGGCACCATTTTGGGCCACTAAAATATATTTCCAATGCAATCACTACAGTCACTTACATTGACTTTTTTCACTATTACAAAATCAATCTATAAAATATAATTTCAAGAACTGTATAGGAACAAATAATGATACTGAAAATGAATATTTTCATGAGTATTTAATGTAGAGAGATCATACTTCACTCATGAACAGTCTGCTTATTTTAACATGAAAAAAACATTAGAATCATACAAATAGTTTAAAACATATTAAGTCTGAAAAGAGATCAAAATATTTTAAACACGAGGTAAAACTTCTCCCCAAAATTTAAATTCACATAATTACCGCATTCATTGAATCAATACAATTAAATTAAGTACCTATTGTAAAAGCGGGTATTAAAATAATTTTAAAATCACTGTAAAGGTTTAAAAAAAATATCAATAAAGCAATATAAAACTTCTCAATGTAAAGCAAATTATGATTTTATTCTAAAAAAATCCCTCAAAAGTCGGGATATGCCAAGACACATCCTTTTCCTCATTTTCAGATGGATGAGGATTAATAGCGGAAGTGACGGGAACAATAACATTGTTAGAATTAATTGTAGGCTCGCAAGCAACAGTCACAGGATTTGGAGTATGTCCGGACATTAAATTGGTCAACTGCATGTTCAGCTGGGTTAGGTTCTGTAGTCCCGACTTCCTCTGCATTTTGAAGCGAGATGTATCCTTCATTTTAACTCGAATTTCAGGAAATTTCCTTTCAAAAACGGGCTTCTTATCCGGCATCCATTGTCCAGTTATTTTATATTTGCCAGTCATATCGACCTCACAACGTCGGCTTGCGTGCTTAGACTCAATAAAAGTATCCGGGTGGTTATGTCGACCCTTCACATAAGCTATCAATCCAGAGCGAAGGCAAATTGACACCTGGCATCTGTCACGATCTGGAGTCTTGGTGTAAAATTTGGAACACCTCCAAGTGATTCGTCTCTCGTGACTATTGATGTCTTCGTAAAATATATTATTTGTAGCAACTAATTGAACAGTGCCTTTGGAAGATTTCATGTAGAACCAATCTAAAAATATAAATAAACAAATTAATTTGAAATTAAATAACATTTTCAAAGTTAATTTCCTAATTGTTCATTTTCTACTCTACTCTACTCTTAATCTATAAAAGGACAACACAAAATATTTTTTATGGATGGTGGAATTTCTTTAAAAATTTACGTTATTCACAACTGACAAAATGCAAAAATTTTTGCACTCGATCACATTTCCCTAACCATCCACAAAAAGTAAAATTAACAACATTAAAAAAAAATTGAAATTTTAATTCTCATATATTAAATTATACACAACAATGTTTAGAGATTCATAGAAGAAAACATAATAGCATAACTCAAGAGAATAGGGTTCTGTAAAGCTTTTGTTATTTATAAAATTTCACACAAGTATCTAAAATGTTGTGGATGTTTTTATAAGATTTGAAAATTAAGCCTCCATCAAATTGTTGATATCCTCCTTGATTTTGCAAATATATTACATCCAAGTAGCTTGCTGATAAAAACTGTAAATGAATAAAATAATAATAAATTAGTGTTATTTTATAATATAAAAGATTCCTATTTTATTTTGTGATCAAATTAGTAAATTAAGTATATATGTATCACAAAACATACTAAAAATAATAAACGTGTAATAACTTGAGTTATAAATACCTTTCTCCAGAAAACCAACTTACATTACCAACCACACAAATTTCATGTTACAACTTACTTTATTCACGGTACTAACCTTTTATAATACTTGGATTTAAAAACGTATATCAAATATTAAAATTTACACAAAAAACTTGAGGAATAAGGAAAGGTATTAAATTTTATTTAGATATTCACTATATATTAGATATTCACACAACAGATATCCATAACATATTTGAATTTTTTTTATTTTAATAATACAAATTAATTTATCACATACATAATTATACAGAATAAAATACAACATTTGAAGAAGTGAGAAAATTACAACTGTAGGGGTAGGTTGTTTCAAGTTGAATTAAAGTAAAAGTTCGTTTAAAGCACCGATTTTTATGTTCTCCACCAAAGGATCCGTTTCCGTAAAAATCTATGCTTTAAACGAACTTTTATTTTAATCCAACTTGAAGCAACCGGACCCAAGTCATGTAAAACTCCACTTAATTTTTTTTAACCTGTTGTACCAGCCGTTACATCCATCAAATCCATATTTTCAACAAACGTTCTGTTTTTTTTCCAAATATTACAGACAGTAAATTTATAACAGTGTTCTTAACGTGTTCCATAACTTTAACTCCATTTCCCAAATTGGAAACAGGTCCATTCTGACAATATTTTAAAAAGTCCATTTCGTTTTGTATGTTTTGAATTTTATGGATATGTGTATTAAAACAAGTAATACTGACAGTATTTTTTTCTCTATTATTCTTAAAAATACATTTTTTCTGTATGTGCAAAAAATTCATTTGGACATCAGTTAAAAGAACATGTTATTCGTTTTCAGATAGCCCACAAGACATATAATATGTAAAAAGTAGCATCTACACGATGTATTTAATCTCCCGAGAAAAATAAGCTATAATAAATTGGAGTCTTTGATTACATTCTGATCAATCTGTGTTGATTAAATTCAAATAGAATGAGGTAGCTGGTGGTCTCAAAAATAAATTTTGTATAAAAACTAAGTGACTTTAGAACCCTAATTATATTAATTATCAAATTAGATGCATACTACAATTTTTATTAGAAAGCATGTAAATGTTTATAATAAATGGCCATTCAAAAACTCAAAATTACATAAAAGAATAAACACTAAGATAGATATCCAGATTTCTAATAAAGAGTGGAGTAGTTTCATCATACTGAAGATATATATAATTCAACCGTATAAAAAATACAAAGCTTTTTAATGGTTAGAATGCGGGGTTGTACGGACAATCATGTTATCAATAGTCAAGACACGAGCGGAGCATTTCTGAGGATAATGTTTACATAGCCAACTAGTTTTACTTTTAAGAGAATAATTCTTATAAAATGTATTATTTTGATAAACCAATACTGTACTTCCCTGACGAGTCGTTCTGAAGTAAAAATCTGAAATGGAAAGGAAAAATATGATTCCCTATAGCAATATCATATAGTGGATCTAGTAAATGACATATACAAATAATAAAAATTAATCGTTCAAATTAGTAGAAAATAAAATATAGTTTTATTTTATTTTTTATTCTCTATTAATTTGAACTCTTCATTTTTATCACATTATAATTTCCTATCAAACAGCTAACTAATGATAAACACAGGTTAAATTAATTACATTTGAACTTTATATTGTAATTACTTTTCTAAAAATAAAAAAGTTCCATACAAATTTGCATAATTTATTAGGTAACAATTTAAAGTACTCAATTTTTTTATATAATCATACACCGAAGAATGTCAATTCGATCACATTTCGATTTCATGTAAAACTGACAAATATTCAGTGCTGAAAGCTTATACACAATATACATATTTTACAAAAATATTATAAATAATAAAACTATAATAATAAATGCAAGACAACATAGAAATCCAACAATCAACGGTACGATTGTTCAGAAAAATTTGGAAGTATTTTGCAGGTGTAATGCACCAAATCCTTCTTTTTTCTTTTTACGCTTCAACAGGCCAAGAGGCCCTATTACAGAAGCAAAACACATCACCAGGCTTGAGTAAATCACATCAATTAAACTGCGACCTCACTAGTAATCGAACTCGGAACCCCCAGTGAGAGATGCCAATGTCATGCCCACTGCGCTATGAGGGCCGCCAAACAATGTGGACAACAATCAATAGTACATTGTGTAGAATAATGTGCAAGTTATTTTAAATATGTAACGCACCAAACCTTTTTATATAATCAAAGTTTTTCACTCTGGGGAAAATAAATATAGTGATCATCGATATTTTGTGCAGAGTATGCAATTGTTTAAAATATGACCTGATGAAGACGAAGAGATGGGCACTACGTGGACAGATTATAAACTAAATCTGCCATAAACTACAGGAAAAATAAGTGATTTCTCAAAAAACTAGCCGTATATTATTGCCATCACTGAGCAATTTTATGATGCAAACAAAATTACTTCAATTAACACCTACTGAATTGAAAATATCTCTCCTATGAATACTGTTTTCATTCATTTAATTAATTAATGCTATAAAAATGCCATTTTAAATTTGTCGAAAGGCAATTTTAGATGTAAAATAAATGTATGGTTGCTTATACACTACACATCAGGATTGTGGTTGTGTTTTGAACTTGTGGAAACAATCATGTTATCGACGGTCTTTACACGAGCACAGCAATTTAGATGATAGTTCTTACAACGCCAACTGACTTTATTTGCATATGAATAATTTCTATAATAAGTATAATTTTGATGTACCAACACCATAGTCCCTTGTCGAGTCTGTCTGAAGAAAAGATCTGAAAATATAACAAAAACATAAGAGTTAACAGATAATTCAACTGTTTTGTGGAAAACGAATGTTTGATTCGGAAACAAGCTACGTTAAATTAAGTTCAATACAAAGTTAGTAATATGATGTGCGAGATTCCAGACTGCTTTATAATTTCTCGGATATAAATAAACATTACAATTGTAGTAAGGGTTGTAGGGGCAATTTCAATATAAAATTATAATTGATGTTTAGTTAGATTAAAGTTTACATATTCATAAATAGATTTCATTAAGTATTTCATTTCGGCACAACAGTACCGAAACATAAAAAGCCACATATAATATGCAAATTACATATTTGTCTAAAGTAAAATTAGATTAATGAAATACAGAATAAAAGGACAAATTAGTTCATGGAAGGTTAAATAGTCGACGAACGTGAAATTTCTTCTCACAAATAATATACTATAAATTCACAACACAAACGTCAAGCGCAACACCATATTGGAGAACATAAATAATTATAACGGATATGCACAGTTTGTATCTCATGTTCATAAAAGGCTTTAATTGACGTCCGCCATGCTGTATTTTGTGACCAATGATATCCATCGTAACGAACAAGAAAATGTTTTATTGGTTAGAAAAAGGTTTATAACAATACATGAATACGATATGTTGATTGAAGTCATCTATTCATATAAACGACACGCTATGTTGCCAGAGGAATAATATTTATACACCACAAGTAGGAACCTAATTTCATTTCAATATATTTTTAAATACGTAAAATGCATGTGTGTTGTGTTCTTTCGAGCAATATTCTGAAAAATTCTCGGAGTCTCGCAATGTGTTTCGTCATCCGCGACGGTGCACGGTATAATGATTTTTATTATCCATTTAAGATTATTCTCAAACGACCTCAAATGACCGTGGAAACTAATTTTCGTGGTATTATAAAACGTTGTCTTCGTCTACTAAATACCTCCCAAACATATTAATACAGCGCGTAATGCGCTTTTATTAATAATTGTAATATGAACAATACCTTCTTATTTCGCAAAAATTTATATATACCTTACGAAATATATATTCGACTGTTGAAAAGCCGTTTTTTTTAAATAAAAATGAATAGTATTATTATTGTAAAAAAGTACCTATGTGAAGAATAAACTTGTTTGAATTAAACGTGTTTAACCCTAGAAGGCTGTTGTTAGGTAGTCGCTTCGACTAACACGGCGAACATTTGATGTTTTCTCTTTCGAACTATTGAGTGTGTCGCGTTGATTCTCCGTATGAACTCGGTCATCGATAGGACGTCTCAAGGGGAGATTACATTAAGCTGGTAGTAAAAATCGCCATTTTCGACTCGACTAATAAAAAACCACTATGTAACTTCTTTGTTAAGTGATGAATTTTTGTTGTTTTCTTTTGTGGTATTTACTTAGTTATATGGTTTAAAATGGCTTTGAAATGGTCATGCAGTATAAGATATTGCAAAGAGAAGACGATTGAGAGAAAACTGAATGAGGAAGAATACCAAAATGATAGTGAAGAGCAATCTGAAGCTATAAGATTGAGGACTACTTCGAGATAGAAGAGGACTGCAAAATAAACGAGAAAGACCTTTAGAAAACATAAGTGAATCCACAACTTTTTCTTCAAGCAACAAGGGATCTGTTAGCATTTCTAGAGATTTTACCATCCCTCAAAATATTTATCAGTTTTTTCCAATATCAATACCATTCGGACAATAATCTTTTTTTTATCAGTTTTTTCCAACATCAATACCATTCTGACAATAATCCGTGGTAAAAATAGCAATGTTTGGTCTTCTAAAAAACTACAATTAGAATACCCGCAATAAATATTGTTCATAAAACAAAAGGTCTTATGCGTCACGCTCGAGGAGAAATGGATCTATTGTAGCGAAGGGAAAACTACATTTCAAAATGAAGACTACAACACACACACGTTCACCAGTTTGAAGACTACAAAGTGTACACTACATTAGTGTAAACTTTGTAGTCTTTAGTAGTATAAACTACATGAAGTGACCTAATTGTAGTACTACAAGATTGTAGTGACCTACAAAAAGTGCTTCTTGAAAAGTGTACTACTAGAAAATTTTCAAAAATCCCCGAGGAAGGGGGGAGTGTTGTTTCAGTTTCCAGAGATTTCTTCAATCCCAAAATTCCATACATTTTCTCATTCAGTGCTAAAATTTTTCTTTTCCATAGGGGAGGGGTTTGTTTCAGTTTCCAGAAATTTCTTCATTTCGACAATTTAAAATTTGAAGTGTGTAGATTATATTGTGCACTTTAAAATGAAATGTACTATATGAAGTATGTACTTTAAAATATCTTCAATGTACTACATTGTGGTAGTTAGTACAGATCACTAATCACTAATCTATTGATGTTTTGAAATGTATGTTGCCGATGAGGTATTAAATGAAATAGTCAAATGGCGAAATTATAATTAAACATCAAAACTACTATAATACACAGAGTGATTAAAATGTTGAAAAGGGAAGAATTTGTGATTTTTGTATTTATAAGAAGCATTGTGTGACAAAGTAACGATGTCAAAAATATTTTTAAAATGTGTGCCGGAAACACAAGGCAAAAGTGTGTCTTAATTCTAATGAATATTTATTTTTATATTTTAGTAATTACTATTTATGAATAATTATATTAAAAATAAGGATATTATTTTTGTTTGGTTACTTATTTAAAAAAAATTTAAGACTCTTGATAAGGATCTCAATTAAAGTAGATAGAGTAAGGTTGATTTTTCCAACCTAAAATAAAATATGAGAGTCAAAACTGCATTTTTTTCTTATTTTTCCTGTTAAAAAAATAACATTTCTCCAAAAAAATGCTCAAACCAATTAAATTGAAAAATTAACAGTATATCTCATGACAATTAAAATTTGTTAGTCGAATTGACTAATAAAAACCCACAACGTATAAAAAATAACAAAAGCCTTCTAGGGTTAAATGCTTAGTTTGGGTCCATCGATCTATATATTATACTTGGCCGCTGTGCTTTGTAGAGATGGATTATTCATGAACGAACTGTTATTTTAGAACAGTCCACAGAATGAACAAACATTCATTAGTTTAGCAGGTGAAAAATAAAGCATTCAGTAAATCATATATCCTAAATCCCAAAATCAATTAAATCTTTGGCAGTCAACGCTATTTTTTCTTTCTGGGCAGTGAAAATTTTAGCGAAATTTTCAAGTGGGAAGTTGATTGTGATGGAATTTTTTGATGTAGGTAAAATGAGATTTTGATAGAAACCGAAAGCACCCCGCCCATCCTCACACGGTACTGAAAATTTTGGGAGACCGAACAATGAAATCTTCGGAAACTGACAGTACCCCCCCCCTCACCTACCCTTCGATGAATTAGAAAATTTGGTGGTGGCTGTCGTGGATGATTCACTATAGAAGTTGAAGTAGATAAAAAACGAACAACGATTCAAGCCATGTATCACTAGGGGACAAATTATCTTTCAACATCACGCGCGGCATAGAGTCTACGTGACGTTGCAACATTCCGCGACGTCGCGCACAACATAGCGGGGCATTTCTACGTGCCGCGGAAACGTTGCCATGCGCACGGTACTCGACCGAGCTCACGCGGACATCGGGCTGCGCGTCAGTATCACGTGGTATGTTTACAAGTGAATGCGCATGCGCTGTATCTGTCAACTGACATTAATGTGGGGAAACAAAATTATTGTTCTCCAACTCATCGCCGAACAATTTTGTGGGACACTTCAAACCGTGAATATAAAAATAAAATGATTCGAGGGCCAACAGCGTTCCTTAATATTGTCTTGCTTGGCTATGGAAGGCCCGATTATTTGTAATAAATTTTCAAAACCATTGTTGTCATTCGAGTGAAATTGACAAAAGATCCGTCAGATATTCGAAGATCGCATAGAATATCCATCCTTCATTCTCTTTGCAGTAAATAATTTCGCAGCCACCACCTTTTTCTCCTCTTACGTTTCGATAAAATCGTTAAAATAAATAGATACGCAGCTGTCATCATAACCTCATCGGGTGACATTTCCGCGACAAGTGATATGTGAGTCCCGGTGTGTGCACATCAAATGACCGCGTCATTGTCCCCGAAACATGAGCGTAGATGTTGATGCGACATGCCGCGCGGAATGTTTCGCGATTTGTCCCCTAGTGAATACATGGCTTTAAAGTGAACAGTTCATTTGACTGAACGATTTGGTGAACGATAGTTCAGTTTAACTGAACTAAAATTCCTATCTCTAGTGCTTTGCGAAGTTGAGCATACAATTTTAAATGTTTCTGTTATTAAATTAAGTCAGTAGTCATTTTTTTGTTGGATAAATATACCCAGGTTATAAGAAAAACCTTTCTTCATTGCATGAATGTTTTACGAATGTCTAAGCGCCAGTTGTTTCAAGTTGGATTAAAGTAAGCATTCGTTTAAAGCATAGATATTTACGATCGTCGTCTGATTGGTGGAGAATGCATGCTTTAAACAAACGCTTACTTTAATCCAACTTGAAACAACCGGCCCTAAAGCTTTTAGTGTTGGTCAAAACCTTTATTTTAGCCAGCTTCATAATAAACGTTATTTGAGATTTGTATCGGATTATGGGCCAATTGTATTAACTTGTATTATAGTAATCTTTCATAAAAAACATAGATTTTACGAAAACGGATTCTGTGTTTGTTGTAAAACACAATAATCAATGGTTTAAACAGAAAATTACTTTAAACCAAGTTGATACAACCGCCCCCATATCTATGTTTGGTAACAGAGATTTAACTGTTGTCTAGTGTACCTACCTATGGTCACCCATCGAATTGTAAAAAATCAGTTATTTATAAAATTTAATACTAATCTCAAATAACTGTTATAGTGTAATAGGTTAAAGTATCAATTTTGACTATCACTTAAAGCTTGTACATTTTTGTAGAATTACTCTATCAGATAAAAATCAATCAATAACTTCACTGTACATAATATACGGCAGTGAAAAGAAAAGCGAATTAACTAATATATTTTTTAACATACTTTTGTTTATTTTTTTAAGCTTTGTATAATATGATGAAGAATCTAAAAAATAAATATGAACTTAGTACTTAAAAAAATGACAAACCTTCTGAAAAAGAAATCAGAGTGTGCCTCTGTCTGTAATATTATTATATATTATATAACTGACTAACAGTCGGTTGTATCAACTTGGATTAAAGTAATCTTTCGTAAAAACCATAGATTTTTACGAAAACGGGTTGTCTGATTGGTGGTGTGTGGAGCGCCGCCTAAAGTGGACGCTAACGACATCTCTGGACCAGTAGCCACACTAGTCGCATGAGAGAAGGCGACCAATGCGAAAGCGGAAAAACCTTTGAGAAATCCAAGGACTACCCGCAGGACCAAGGACCGAGGATCGGACCTCGAGGAGAACCATTCTCATTTCACCAGCCAAACAGCAAAGATCTCTTCTACCAGCCCCAGTGACCGTGAAATCCAGGAGTGCGCTTGCAACAAATTATAATATTGACATGCGTACCATATATTAACAGTAGAATTGCGTTGTAATAACTACTAACCCATTTCAGTACCTTTTTAATATATACACCTCATTCATTTCAATTCATCCATAGAAAATGAACTAAGTGATTTACTTAGTTCATTTCCTGTGGATGAATTGAAATGAGCTGAGAACGACGCGAAATGAGTGAGTACAAATGGATTACGCTCTATAAGAATTAGTGAAATTGCTTGCCTTCTGTATTTGGCACTGATAAAAGTAATGTGGATAACTGCCGGAGCGTCTTCACAGATAACTATAGCTGTCTATCTGCCCACATTACAGTGGAAAACGAAATAATCAATAGTTTGAATGAAAGATTACTATAACCCAAGTTGATACAACCGCCCCTAAATAACCATCACACCGTTTCTCCACAGAGGTAGGTAGAGAGGATAGAACGCCTCTTCTGTCCTGGCGCACCATCTTTGCCTCATCCACTTTAATACATCTTTTCACACACGTTCATCGGTTGTTGCAGCTTTTAACAAGGCCATCCTCCAATATTTTGTTATTTTGGTCCTGCCAGATCTTCCGCAAGTGCCTTCTGGTTCCGTTGCCTTCAACAATCGCCTCATAAATTTTCTTCACAATCTTAATAAAAAAATCAATTGAATCATGATACTACATTGGACCTCAAGGTTCTTCCGCTTCTCCCTCCTCTGAGAACATTCATGTTCTTCCGAATCTCGTCCAGCCAATTGGAGTTGCAGTCTCCCAAAACTTTTTCTCACCTCTGGTTTAGCTCTTACATCCGCACAAGATGCCTAGCCCACAAAAGTCGCCGAATCTTGATAAATCCTACAATGTAAGGCTTACAATGTAGGAGTTCATAAACTTTGGGGTTGATGCAACGACACCAAATAATATCTTCTCAAATTGGACCAAAGCTCAATTTCAAAATTTTGCACACAAACCTGCAATTTCATAGAATCAGCAGAGCTTGATTTTTGCCCTGTCCCTTTGTCCAACACTGGTCTTGTCATATAATAAGAGTTTTGTATATATGAATTATAGTTTTACATGAGATGAATATGTATAAAAAAAATTGGTGCGAGTACTCATGTACTTACGTGCGGTAAAAGTTATAATTCTACATACAAAAACTTTCTTAAAAAATTATTGAAACATTCGTAAACCCGCATGTAAACAGAATCTTACAGCTGACAAGAATTTAATATTTCGTTATTATTCAAACGTTGTTCCTTTTCAAAAAACGTATTTTAAAACCAAAAAAAACATGGCTGAAGTGAGACTCGAACCCGTAATGCCTGGACCATAGAATGGCGACTAGACAAGATAGCCACCATCGCCTCTTCACAACTCATCAAAAATATAGTACATTATATATTTTATATTAAATTAATGCTATATATATTTTATTTATTTCTATTATGAAAGAATTACAATATGTGAAATATTCTAAGAATTATACTTAATAATTAATAAATTAATAAATAATAAAAAGTACTTAATAATAATTAATGCGATTGTATTATTATTTTTTTAGTATTTTTTATGTTTTAGTAAATGAATAGTTCGCTGGCTTACCCAAGATGTGAGCCATTTATTTATGCCCCCTACGTTCGCCTTTTGACAGGCTTTTTATTATGCATAAATATGAATAATTATTATTTAAATTATGTTTGTGATTTTACACAAGTTGTTCTAATGATGGCGGAGGTCAGTTCTCGACATAGATACTGACCTCCACTGACAGAGAAGCGTTGATCGGTATAACACTGCGAGTTACTGTGTATTGTATCAGACTCTGAATGATGATTGATCTTTTGCATGAAGAGGGCGGAGCATACTTTTCGATTCTTTTGTCGTCTGGGAAAATCGCTTTCTCAGCGAATTGGTTCCCAACCTCGTCTGCAATTTATCAACGTTTTCCTCAGCGGGTCAGTTCCTTGAAGGAAGTGGTCGCATCAGCGTTTACTATTGGGTCGCCTCGTGCGACCTTGTAACTGTTTACGGTGACTGCTACATTAGTATATTTTTGACGATCTAAGGAGAACCGGAGATGCCCTAAGTCAGTTAGTGACTGCGTTGCTGTACTATGCGACTGGAGTTCGAGCTGCTCCAGGGGTGTATGTAATTTTGTTTTTTTAGCTTTGAATTCAAATGAAATTATTATATTTAGATATTATTGGAATAATAAATAATAATCTAGTGCATTTCATGGTCTCACATGATTTCGCTACATGCCCAACTACATGCTTCCGCTGCATGAAAATTTTACCCTGAATTTGTTTAAAGAAGATAACTTCAATAAAAGCATAAAACAAAGAATTGATAATAACAAAGTAAAAAAACCAGTAAGGGCTGGTTGTTTAAAAGTTGGATTAAAGTAAGCGTTCGTTTAAAGTATAGATATTTACGAAAATGGATCGTCTGATTTGTGAAAAACGCTAAAATCTATACTTTAAACGAACGCTTACTTTAATCCAACTTGAAACAACCGGGCCTAAGGAATATTTAAAAAAGTTTATGTTCCGCATGGAACATAAACTTTGGTTTATGTGGACACTTCAAATTATGCCTAAAAAATTCCAGACAGAAAGAATACAGAATATATTGTACAAAATAGAATCCTATGATGCTTAATATGTCTTCTCTATAAATAAACTCCTAAAATAAAGTGGAGAACTTACATAGCTCATTTAGTCAAAATCGCTTAAAGTTTGTGAAAATTACCTAACGCAAACTTTGTAACTTCGACATCGATAAATGATGAACTTTTTTGACGCAACGCAAGCTGTACTGCGTCCAGAATGCAAATATAGATTATAACGGTTTATTCTTGGATCTTTTCAATTTACTCTCAACGGATTTTTAGGCCTAGGGTCTAGGTATACCTACCATTGACATAATTATACTTCTAAATTACCGCAGTAATCATAACAATTGATGACAAGCATTGTCATATACTTATTCAGTTATGTAAAGAGTGGTACAACACCAATAACATACTGGCATACTCTAATGAAAAAAACATCATGCTAGCATACCAACTCTTATATGTACATACTATGGCTCTATCGATATCTGGATTTAAAAATATTCATTGAGTCTACTGATATCAAAAATAATTCCCATTGCAAAAAAATACATATACAAGTCACCAGTTCAGAATAAAACCAGAGTATTCCATTTTAGTCATTTCTTTTATAAATAGTTTTCTAATACAGAATAGTATTAATAGGCATTATATAACACCTTCTTCAAGAAACCGCATAACCAGAGAGCCATCCTTTAAAAGAAAATAATTTCACTAACCTTATTTATTAACTGGTTAATATCTGACACCAGGTTTGGTTGCTATCATGTAACACAAACATGGAAACTCATTGTCTAACAAACTAACCCTCAATTCAATCATAGTAGGTTTATTTGTTGGTAGACATTCAATTGTGTCTAACAAACTAACCCTCAATCAATCAACCTTCAATAACTAAAAAGTCTAGCTTATCTTCAATAACTAAATTTCAAAGTTTTCTCACATCCCTTTTCTTTTCGTCTTCTCTTACTGATAATATAATGCTAACATACAATGTAGATCACATTACTTGTAGGTAATTCTTCAATTAGTTAATGTATTTACTTTAACATTTTACGTAAGTATATTGATTTCCCCAAGCCACAAGAGCTTACTTAATTTTATTTGTGTCTTTCATTGGCACTGCATACATTATGTAAGATGTTGCATGATTAAAGTAATGTCTTGAACTTCTGTCGACTTATAAAATTTTAATTGTTTTATCATTATCTATTAATATGGTGCATATATTAAACAAATAATTATGAATACTTTACAATTAAATAGATCTAAAAGCAATAAACACATTTTTCAAGTATTAAAGCCACTTTATATTTTACACACAATTTTTGGTTTAAAATCAATAAAGTGTGATGATAAAAACATATCTGACGTTAGTAATATTTATAAAGCTATGTGCTTACTGGCTTGCATTGTAGTGTGCTATAGTGAAATAATAAGTTACTTAAAAATCTTGAAAAGCAATTACAATGATGATAAAATGAAAACAGTTCTAGACATCTTGATTTTTTTGTCAACTGCATTATCTACTCTGTCAATTTGGATTATGGCATCATTCATAAACAGTAGTCGAACAAAAAAAATGATAAAAAAGTTCTGCCAAGTCGACAGACAATTACATATTTTTGAAAATTTTAACCAATATCATCCAATATATTTAAGAGTTTTCTTTTTTCATGTACTCACCTTTTTTCTTATATTTACTTATACATTTACTGAGATAGTGCTATTCGACGATGCGTTATTTGAAAAGTGGCCATATATATTGGTTTTAATTAATAATTTGATGACACAGAAATTCGCAACAGAAATGTATATTATAGAAGTCTTTATCAAAAATATTTCAAAAAGAATTGAAAAATGCATAAACTTGGAAGAATACACTAAAAAAATAACAGAAAATACTGCAGAAATATCAAATCTGAACGAAACTCACATTGAACTTAATATGTTGATGCATTTGTATTATAAATTATCTGAAAATGCCAGCATATCGAATAATATTATATGTCTACCGGTAAAATCTCAAACATTTTGATATTCATTGATTTAAAAAATAGAGAGTTTAATATTCAAATTAATTAAAAATTTATATCAAAATTTAATTTTCAGATGATTTTGAACACAGTATACACATTTTTAATGTTCACATTATATATGAGTCTGAATATAAGCGGAGATTTCGGAAACACTCATGTAAAACAAGTGAGTACAAATTCATTTTTTATTCATATTTTTTTTAAATACTACGAATTATGATTTCGAATTAAGTGAGCCCAACAATGTGCAAGTTATCAAAATAGCATGGCTGAGACCAGTTGGTCACGTTCAACATGTGGATCTAGAATAGAATGATCAGTGAAAAAAACATTTAAAATTGGCCAAAGATCAAGCTGCAGTAGCTGAATGGCGTTGACCAGCAGAAAAGGACAGCAGAGGACAAGCTCAGAATAATGAAAGTTAGTTGAGGCCACGTATTGGTTTTAGGCCAAATCTGACCTATGAAACCAAATCGGTTGTTGTTATCCCAGTGGTGCCTTTGCTTGTGCTAAGAGATGTCTTGAAAATCAAAAGTATTGATCCCTTTGCTATGTAATGTACTCAACAAATACAGTAAACGCCGTTATTTCAAAACCTGATAATTCGAAATTCGACGCCATTCAAAACAATATTTGTCGACACTTCTTCTCTTCCAACAACCATGCAGTTTGTTTTGTCTTTGTTTATTTTCATGTTGTATTTATTTGCCGAAACATTTTCCATCTTTCTCAGAGCCTCATTCAATTCTTGTTCTGACTCCGCAAGCAGTGCAATATTGTCGGCATGTCTAATCATGTCAATTTTTTGTCCTTGGATTCTCACGCCGGGCCAATCTCTCATTTCTTCTCTCACCACGTCGATAACCTGTTGTATGTAGCAATTCAACAACTCTACTATTAATGCCTAATGTATCTTTATTTCCCGAATACTTATACTATGCCAACTTACTATGTTCTTGCTATAAATATATTATTATTGATAATGCTATGTGCTTCCTTATTTTTGCTGTAATTTTACTCGTCAATTATTTTATGCGATGCTTTATTAAAGCTTGTGTTATTGCATGATATGTTTATTTTAAAAGGCCTAAAGTGCATTAATAATAAATAAATCAAATAAAAAAAACAGTCTATTATTCCAACGCTGCCTGCATTTACGAGAACTGGCTCTAATTTTAGTGGTATTATTTGACTGCACATAATGAAATGTAGAAATTTTCAAAACTACACATTTAATATTTTTTAAACCTCGAAACACTTTTCTTTGTGAATTCAATTTTAAAAACATTACATGCGTTTTCTTTTATTAAGAGTATATTGGAGACAATATGGATGACACATCATTTGTATTATGCAATGATCCCAATGATTATGTGTGAACGACTCAAGAGATCAGTTTTCAAAACAAAAATTTGTTTGATGAAAGGATGTCTACATATGAAATCAGGTAATTTTTACTCCACAGCCTTTCAAAGCTAATCTCCTAGATTAATCCTAGTATGAGTAATGATGCATTCTATCCATTTAATTTAATTATTTTGAAATGTCATACATATATGTTTGATATTTTTGTAAAATAAAGGTTGGAATAAGTTAACTATAAGGTAGAAAATACATAAAAAATTACTAGGTCATATTTGAGTGGTATAAAAGCAAAGGCAGCAATATCCCATTGAGGTGTTTCTGAGATAAATATAAAAAATCTGTCATTACTCAAGGAAATTTTTCTGGAATCAATGAAACTTACACTTTATTGAAAATAAGTTTTTACAAACAGTTTCCTTCTCAGCTTTCTCTTTATATAAGTGTATAAATAATAAATATTCAATTTTTAAATATGGATACTGCTGTCTTGTGCAGCAATGTGCACTACCAAATAGTGCACATTGCTGCTTTTACTATTTACATAATTGGATATTGCTGTGTGTTTTTTTTTTCATGTGACACAAGCTTGGAGATTGAATGGTTGAAGTTGATATTGCTGCCTTTACTTCTTACATTGCGAGGATATTGCTGCCTTTGCTTTTAATAGTTATTTGGAAACATGATTTTGAAAGGGATAGAGCTATATTTCCTATTCAATACATTCTAAATAAGTAATCCTCAGTGACTGCATTCTAAACATTATTTTTTGGATATTGCTGCCTTTGCTTCTATACCCCTCATAGAAAATATTTTTGAATAGTTGTGGCCTGTTGTGGATAAACACACTGATTTTTGAAAATGCTACTCATCTACGTAATTTTTTAAAGTTTAAATTTAATATAGGTATATAAATTAATAAGTAAGATTTTGTGAATATATATTTTTGTAAGAACAATATAATAATCTGTTGTCCATATTTTTTTAGATACTCTGATATTCAAGCAGTTATTCAAATTTTTACGTTTAATGCACGACAATCCTATTCAGATGACTGCGTGCAATATGTTTAATATTGATTATAGTTTTATGACAGCTTTTATTGGAGCTTTGACATCATATACAATAATATTACTACAGATTCACTTGCCAGCATCAAATGGCACTTCAAAATAAATATACATATGTATGTATATGTATTCTTGATTCCATGCAATAAATGTTCTTGACTGCACACAATAATTGTTTTTTTAACCAAAATATATTATTAGACCACAGTGGTAACGTTGAGGGATGAATGGTGTTTTATAGTGACTGTGTTAATGTATTTTTGGGTTCCATGAAGCTGTTAAAGAAGAAGAAAATTACATAGTATGCATCCAAGACGATTTACAGATCTCAACATATTTTTACTATGCTTATACATTGGATAGGAACTATTTATGGGTATGAATAAGCATACAAGCATGTGACATATATCCATTTGATAGTGATTGAATTGCTGCAATCTCATCTGAGAGCAGCATGGAGGACTTTCTTGGAGGCAGCTTGGACCCCAATGGTTGTAACGCTGAAGATGGATGGATGGATGTAATCTCATTGTAAATTTATACAATTTTTAATCATTAATTATGTATTTATTAAGTAAATTAACATTCATGCATCAGTTTTTATTCTTTTATCCTCTAATATTATTCATATGCAGTAGTGGTGGTCGAATCAGTATATTAACCAAATTGTTATTTGGTACAATAGCCGGCAAACATCTTAACTTAAACATCTTATCTTAACTTAACGGCAAACATTTTAACTTCGGCTTCAGTTATGCAGAAAACAAATTTTGGGTCTCAGGAGTGGGGTATGTAGTATGGAGTGTACATGTGCAAACTTTCCCCAACTGTGCCAAAAATTGTTCACCATGTTTGCTAGCTATTATAACTAGTACTGATGGTTGCCCATTGATTATGGAAAATCAGTTACCAATCATTGATACAATCAGTTACAAATCTCTAATAACGATTAAAGTGTGTCACCGTTTAAAGTACTATCACTAATATGCAGTGTATTTTTTTCGAACTACATGTGTCATTAAAGAGTTAAGGTTATTATTACGGTCATTAGGAATATTTAACTGTAAATGGTTACGGATATTTTATACGAACCGTATGTTTTTCCGAGAAACAATTCTCGACGTTTCGTTGAAGTCGTATTCAACATCATCAGGAGAATGACCTGTACCCGCGGAGGTGTAGGGCGAACTGATTAATGTTTCCGGGGATGTAAATTATATATAAAAAAAGTAATAACATGAGCAAACAGAATTTGCAACAAAGAGAACATTGCCTCGGAAAGAAAAACAGTGCAAGATTCACTCATTGCTAATGGATACTCTCTGAACATACGGATATCACGAAAACGATCCAGTATATGTGACGTCCCAAGAAATAAAGCATACTTACCTTACATCAGAGGTATGTATGTATATATTAATGACCTTTGAGAGTTGGTATTATTTCTGCATCCATTATTTTTTATAATTCTTGTTCCATATAAACCTTGTCTAAACATTTAATAGATTACCTACCTTTCACTTTGCTTTCATTAAATTAATGGTTTGATAATTGATTGGAAAAAATCGATTCGTTGGTAGGTGCCTACTTTAAATTTATACCTGTGTGTATAGAACAATATTATTTCTAATTGAAGTTTAGTAAGCTGGTGGATAAACAACAGTTTTAAGTCAATCGAAAACAACATCAGAAACCCTGATAAAAATGTCTATTGCATCAAAATTTACATTACTCTACCAAATATATTATTTTATCGGGATTGGGTATATAAAAATTAATAGGAATAATCTTATGAAAGTCTCACAATTTTACAAATTGTTTCCATTTGCATTGTGTTGTATAACAATTGTAATACAAATACAAGTTATACGTAATATTTCAATGCAATTTTTCACATTAAACAAACATAAGATTTTTAAATATTTAATTATTTTACGATGCATATCAGTTATGTTGAATGTCCTTGCAGCTTGGATTCAAAGAATATATACAACTAGACATATTTCACATCTAATAATAAAAAACTTAAATATTATTGATGTATCATTAAAGTATAATAAGTTTAAAAATTTTGAAAAAATTAGCCTTATAATCACATTACATATTTTATCACTTTTTCTATGCATACTTCATACAGTTTTGGACTTCATTGTGTGGTATGAAACGATTTTGATATCAATAACATACCTTCTATGTTTGATAAGTGAAGTGATTCTTCTCAGCTTTGTAACAAATATATATCTAATAATAAGTCGATGTCAAGTACTAATAATTCAACTTGAAGATCTAATGACCTTTGGAAATTTATATAATATTAAAGAAATGGAGACATTGCTAACTGTATATGTAAAGCTAATAGAAAATATTGAAATTGCTAGCTCTGAATTTGGCCTTCCGGTAAAATTTTTAATTTTTTAAATACTTGTGTGTAGTTATTAATAATAAACATGGTTTTTCAGTTAAATCAAATTTATTTACATTTGAGATGTTTGCATGATCATGGTTTTTCAGAATTTTCTAATCATTGAATGGAAAATTGATTATCCACACAGAATGGATAATTAAAATATCGTAAATGACACACATTGACAAATGAAAACTTTTTTAACATTGTTTTGTGTTTGAAAACTGATTTTATACATATTGGATTTTTGAGAAAAATGAAAAAAAAAATATATATATATATAATTCGGCCGAAATTGAATTATATATATATATATATATCGACGGTGGAATGGAAAAAAATGACCTAGTAAAAAAATAACTCAATTTCGGCCAAATTTTCGCTGAGTCAATTTTTCCTTTCCACCGTCGATGTACTCCACTCAATTTCGGCCAAATTGTCGGTTGGTCATTTTTTCCTTTCACCGTCGATATATTGCCCCGAAGTCAAGCCCATAATAATAATTAGTCTCTAGTCTTATGCTTTTTTGATTATTGAAGATGCGACTTTTGATTTCCTTTAAGTGTATCTGCCATCTTACAGAGAGATTTTACATCCCGTTAGGATGTGCCTTGCTATACATATATTGGCACGGCACGGACGGGTCGGCAGGTTTTGCCAGTAGTGTCCACTGTTTGAGGTATATAGTAGCCACGCCATCCAGGATACCTAGCTGTTCATCATAAATCAGGAATGGTCACATTAGTTGGAAAATCACATAGTTGCTGTATATCCACACTATTTTCGTCCTTGAGATTTGAATTTTGTCCACTCTATCATAATATCTTTAAAGTGCTCTACAATCTCTGCCAGTATAGTCAAACTTTTTTCGAGGAACTTGAAGGGTTTGTCTTTTCCTACTGTGCCTATCTCCACCCCATTGACATCTAGTTTCGGGTTTATGGGCCAAAATGTTTTACATTTTCTTGCAAGCAAAATGCAGTAATATTTGGAGGGCTTAAGCTCCATACCCTGTGACCATTCACAGAACAATAGAAGTGCACAGTGTTTTGCTCTGCTAGTCAAAATTTTTAGGTCATGATATGTATACACCATTTTTTTCATTTGGTAACCCTATTTTTTCACGTGCAGAGTTAGCTCTCTTAGTAAGATATCAAAAATAATAATGAATATATATGATGATGGGAGACAAGCGACAGCACTGAAATAGTCCCACTTCATATCTGAACAATCTGTGAATTTTCCCCCGAGTCGTACTTTGTATATTAAGGCTTCCATAGTAGGATGCGAGCAGTTTGAGTCTGGGAAATTATACCAAATATGAGTAATTCGTGGCGTGTCGAACCAAAGGTGTTGGTTATCTAAGTTAAATCTAGCCAGCATGCAGTGATCTGTCTTTCGTGATTTCTGGTATCCTTAAGGACCTCTGTCAATACAACATTATGTTCTATACATCCCGATACGCCCGGGAGGAACCTTTTTTGCTGGCTGTCACTTGTATCTAAGCATAAATGACATCATTCTCGATAAAGAAAACAATTGTTTCCGAAACCGGTTGGATAAATAAATAAACTCAAACGTTTACATAAAAAAATTAATAATAAATTTAATTAGGGATTAGATTCATTATTATTTAATGAATTTGTCTTTTGAGAGTTAAGTAAAAAGCTACCTTAGTTCATTCACACAATTAAGCAGCTACCAGAGTTCATTCCCACAATTGAGCACCTATCATAGTCTGTTCCACAATTTAGCAGCTTCCTTAGTCCATTCCTCCTGAATACAGATTCAATGAAAATATACAGCAGTACAGGAGCACCTTGTTAATTCAAAATTCAAGATACAAAAAAAAATCACATTGCGATTTCGAAATTTGCCAAAAATCGTGAAACTCATAAGAAAAGCCAATAATTTTGTGAAAAATGCATTTTTGCACATTTCTTAAAATGGAGTATTTATTGCGCTACATACATATTTGTTGTTCAGTTGCGAAAAAAAAAAATTCAAGTTTGTCAAAATTCAAAAGGTTCACACCAAGGGTTCCGGGTTCGATTCCCGGTGAAGTCACAATTAATCTATATGATTTACTCAAGCCTAGGTGTTTTGTGGTGTGTTTTGCTTCTGTAATTGGGCCTTTTGACCTGTTGGAGCATGAATAAAATAATAAAAAAGAGAATGTTCTACTATCTAGGTAGTACTTTGAATACTTTACTAGTTTTATACACTATTAGAATATTCTTTTATACATGCATTTGCTTTACGTAAATTGATACAAATCTGTTTTACATAATTTCTAGTTTGTCTTCTCAGCGTCGTGTTGTTTCATTGTAATACTGCAAAATCTGTCTACAGTTATTTTTTTTGAAATAGAGGTTGGTGAAATAATTTATAACGTAATTTGTATATAATTTATAATTCCATATTTAATTAAATGAAAACCTAGGTAATTTGTTTACATGGTTACTCAACAAAATAACAACAAATTGTTACCTTAATTCTAATAGCTCGTAAGTCAAGTTTGTCAACTTTACAGGAGAAGGAAAAAACTGATTAGCTTTAATATGTTTAGTGATGAACCCACAAGCCATTATATGTTCGTTTCGCTACCTTTTTAGTGTCTTAACAATTTAAAATAACAGTTCACTGCGTATTATTCAATTCCAATTTGTTACATCAATATTGGGACCATCAAAACTTGACATATGTACTTGATATCTGTGGAGTATGTAAAATGTATCTGATACATTTTCTGAAGAGTGAGGAGAGTGTATTTAGAATAGCACTACACAAAAAATGTTGATTTTGCAAGAAAATGAGTTACATGCTATTAGAATTAAAGTAACGAAATATATAATTTTTACTTTTTTAGGGCAGAATGGAGCATTTGTCTGTAGGTTTGTGGTGCTTCCATTACACAGCGTACTTTGTTTTGCCTATTTATACATGCGAAACTTTACAACAGCTGCTGCGCAAAATTCAGAGGATCATATTTTACCATACAATGCACATGAACCCAGGTCCGTTCCACAGTATCGCTTATCAACAACGTAAACTTTTTAATTCATATTATTTATTTTTAAGAGTGGGAAATATAACCTCTTATTTTTCAGATAAAATTCGATGGCTGCAGCTAAATCGTTTTCGAACGTTTATTATTAATAACATACCAAAAATTTCAGCGGCAAATGTTTTCCTTATTAACTACTCCACTATATTTGCCTTTGTTCAGGCTACAGTTTCATATACTATAATATTACTCCAAATCCAATATCGATAAATAAAAATTAAATGTGTATCCACTATTTCGTTTTATTTATTTTAAAGTCACATATTTACATAATTTAAAATGAGGGGTATAAATGGAAAGACAGCAATATCCAAAAAATTTAAGAAAATGTTCTGAATGCAGTTATTTAGGATAACTAACTTAGAACGAACTAAATTCAAGACTTTCAGGAAATATAGATAGCTCTTTCCTTCCAAAATGATGTTTCCAAATCTCTATTAAAAACAAAGGCAGCAATATCCATTTCAATCAAACAACCCTCAAGGATGTGTCACGTGACAAAATGGCCGCTTCATATTTGTGTATAAATTAATGTCGATTTTAGACTGAAACATCTTAGCAAATACAGCAATATCCAATTATATAAATAGCAAAAGCAGCAATGTCATATTTAAAAGTTTAATATTTATTAATACACTTATATAAAAGGAATACTGAGATGGCAACTATTTTTAAAAACTTATTTGCAATAAAATGTAGGTTTCATAGATTCCAGAAAATTTTTCTTTGAGTAATGACAGGTTTTTTACATTTATCTCAGAAAAACCTCATTGGGATATTACTGCCTTTGCTTTAATACCACTCAAATATGAACAAGTCATTTTGTACATATTTTCTACCTCATAGTTAACTCGTGCCATCCCTTATTTTGCTTAAATATCAGACATAAAATTTTCATACGCATTTTAATCATTAATTTTTTAATATACACATACAAAAGACAAATCTACTCATCTTCTATTGTATAGTTTTCCTACAGGGTGTTTAATAATAGTAGCAAAAACTTTACAAGTGAATTCCTTGATTATGAGTCGAAAATGTTCAAGCAACAATGACCTAATATCAACAGTTATGCAATATCAAAGTTCGCATTCACTTCAATACAACTCAAATCTATACCTATAAAACTCAATGTCTTTCTGTCTTTCTCTATACAAATCCACACCGTTTGTCCGATTCGATTCAAATTTTGCATACTTATGCTTTAGAACCCGGCGGGTAACATAGGCAACATTTCCCCCTATTCTCATACCCCTTCCCCTCCCCCTGACATATTATCGATGCAAATCTGTACCGTTTGACCGATCGGACTCAAAATTTGGAAACTTATTCTTCAGGACTCGGCGGGTAACATGGGCAACATTTACCCCCTATTCTTATACCCCTTCCCCTCCCCTGACATATTATCGATGCAAATCTGTAACGTTTGACCGATCGGACTCAAAATTTATAAACTTATTCTTTAATACTTGGCGGGGAACATAGGCGATATTTCGCCCCTCTTCTTTTACCATATCCCCTCCTCCTGATATATTTTCGATGCAAATCTATACCGTTCGAATCTAACTTTTGTTTACCCCCACAAATTTATTTTAAACATAATCCTTATCCCGTGCAACGCCGGGTATGAACAGCTAGTTAAATAATAAAAACCTTGTAAATAAATTTTATTTTCAATTTTTGCAAGGCGTTTATCATTTCATTTTATTGTTTTGAAATTTTTATTAATTAATAATTCTATAATGATAACATTTTAGGTCAGTT
Source organism: Agrypnia vestita (assembly GCA_016648135.1). Lineage (NCBI taxonomy): Eukaryota > Metazoa > Arthropoda > Insecta > Trichoptera > Phryganeidae > Agrypnia > Agrypnia vestita. The sequence continues at coordinate 11,921 of JADDOH010000736.1, read as the reverse complement.
AAGGCCAGGAGAATAATTTCATAGAGCATAGTTTCATGGTTTTATTGGCGAACTTTGTTACATAGAGAATTTTAAGAATTAAATATAGGTATGTGTGTCTTGACACAATATAAATTCATAAACCTAGCATAAATTTTCTGTGTAGTTTTCTGTAATATTCTGCCATGTATGACTGACCTCTATGGCCAATGTTTCGAGTTCCATTGCAGGATCCATCATCAGGGCTGATGTCTCAGAGATATGCCATCTTGCGACTCACTTCATGCTCGTTGTCATATTTCAGTTCATTGACCATTGATGTTCCATTCATTAGTTGAGTGAATTTGAAATTCCCAAATAGCAGTTAAATGGGAATAAATGAAGTAAATGTAATTTAAATCATTCTAACTTTTCAGAATATATAGTTGTAGGTAATAATGTTTATAGATTTTAGATGTCGCGCTGTCAAAACAACACTGCTCGGTATTGAGTTTTTGTCTCTTTATACCAATCTCTAATCTAATCTCAAAGTTAATCAAAATATCTCCAAATCAAAATCTCAATACCTGCACATAATCTTGAGATGTATGTATCGGACAGGTAGAATTATGACGACGGGATGATGATGATGATGACCCGTCTGATATGACGACGTGATGATGATGACCCGTCTGAAGTCATGAATGTTGGCCCTTTCGGAGGGCCCAGATCCGTTGTATGGGCAAGCGCCGTACGCGGAGCCATGAATGTTGGCCCTTTCGGAGGGCCCAGATCCGTTGTATGGGCAAGCGCCGTACGCGGAGCCATGAATGTTGGCCCTTTCGGAGGGCCCAGATCCGTTGTATGGGCAAGCGCCGTACGCGGAGCCATGAATGTTGGCCCTTTCGGAGGGCTCAGGTCCGTTGTATGGGCCCACCTCGCATCCAAGCGGATAGTCGGCGCGGGCAGCGAGCCGGCGTTGCGATATGTGACATCTCCGACGGAGGGCGTTGGAAAAGTTCCACGAAGAAATTGCATTTTTGGTCTTATCTTGTAAAGTGTTGAAATATTTGAAATACTTAAGAAAATGAAATATTTAAGTTTGATGAAATATTTAATGAAATATCTTAAGAATGAAATATTTAAGAATTAGATAAGACATTTGTAAATGTAATATTGAATAAAATTGATGTTTCGTGGTCTTGATATACAGGGAAAGCTCGCGCGATGGGAATAAAATCATTTTTAAATCGCGCGGAGCGCCGCGGACTATCATAGAATGGCCGCTATTTTGATGGAATTTATGTAAATGTCCTGCCTCGAAGAGGCGAGGAAGTAAAAATACATAAGTATTTAAATGTGCCAAATGAGTCCTTTGTGTGGTATTGTAAAGTAGAAATTAAAATAAAAAATGTTTAAATTGAGAGTAAATATCTCGCGTGGGCCCTGATAAACTCGCTTGACCGCGCCGCCTGTATGTATGCAGCCCGCGCGGGTAATGGAAAAAACCCGGCGCCATAGTGTCGCCGTGCAGCTGGAGTCAAGGGCCACCAGCGAATATTTTTGAACTCTGATTACGGACGTTACAGACGTCCTAGCGAGCTGAAACATTTTTTATTGTGTTCCTCATGTGAACATCTATGGGAGTGATATGTTTTTGCGTGTCTGAAAGTTAGCTAGTGCGCTTTATTTGTGGTGACACACTTTGTCTGCCTATTACGCAATTAATATCTATCCGACATACTTGAAAATATCACCAAAGGATGCGCTTGGTTGAGATCTATCTAATGGTATAACTTAGAATCTCGTAAAATCATGTTTACTATTTTTAACCGAATTAAATGTAAATTAATTCTTGAAAATGCCGCGGTAAATCGGCATATTTTGTTGAATAACTAGGTAAATTCACTCTTGCGGTTCCAGTAAACGACATCATCCTATGGGCAAGACATAGATTGGTATAGATGATGTGTTAAAATCCCCGGGGGGGTGGCGTTTAATTTGCTATCGATTAAAATATTTAATTTTAATCCGCGAATCGGCACGGGAGGCCGTCATTTTGCGCTCCGAGCGCCCGGTGAATCGAGCGCGCTGATTGGTCGGCCGCGCTAGTCAGGGGGAAGCTTTCCGGACTGTATAAATATCGCGCCGGGCGGGCGAGTGCCTCATTCTGCTGGGAGCCTCTGCCGAGTACGCCTACTGGAACATTTATTCTGCGTTTTACTTCACACCCTGCTTGACCCCTGCTTTTCTTCTTTGGATTTGGACTCTGGATTTTCTACTGACTTCTGCATTTGGACTTGGCTACGATTTTGGATTTATTGGACTTGATTTACCACCTGAGGCGACGACCTGGCACGGATTCGGGACTTGAAGAATTTTCTGCGCTCTACACTCCCGGCCTGCTAGTACATCGGGGCTTCGGAAGCGAACTCAGCGGACCGCACCTGCTATTTAATTGTTTCCGTGGGGAACAGATGTATATCAACCAAATTATGTCTTATTCCTTGGAAACAGGCCATTAACCACTCACCTGGCCTGGTCAAAAGTAATGGACATCTGGTCAGATCCCTTAGGATGAGCAGTCATGTCCAAAAATGTATTTAAACATTTATTTATTATGTATTTTAAAATTATATGTTTATCTGATCCTTTCAAATATATCATATAAATAATAAATTTTTGATATATTTTACATATTAAATGTATGCACTGCACTCCCTTGATGAATATTATTATACTTAAAAATCGTGTGCCTACTATATTGACCAGTATGCATACACCACATTAATCTTACCCAGCCATAGAATACATATAGGTACCTCGTTAATTCAAAATTCAAGGGACCCAAAAATACATTTTGAATTATGCAGAACCCCATTCATTTAAAATTCAAGGTACAAAGAAAAATAGCGATGCGATTGCGAAATTCACTAAAAATCATAAAACTCATGAAAAAGACCATTAATTTGTGAAAATTCGCAATATTTATTATGCTTGTACAAGATCGCGCTATTTCTAATATTAAAGTACACGATATTATATTTGTTGTTCTCATTTGGGAAAAAATCAAAATATTTTTTTCAATTTCGTCACATTTTTAAAAAATTCGAATTATGTGAATTAAAATGCATTGATTTATGGCGCAAGGGCCTAAAGATTATTTCGAAATTACCAGGGTTTTCGAATTATCGGAGTTAATCTACTATGGAATTAACATTTTGGTACTTATGGGTTTGAAAATTTTTGAATTATGGCAAATTTCAAAGTAACGGGGTTTTACTGTACAAAAACATTTGCATGTGTACTAACTGATAATTATTTCACTATAGTAAATTAACAGCAAATATGTACATAATACTCGTTTTATTGTTTCATTCAGCTTCATTAACGTAATGGCCAGAAAAAATCGATTCAGGTACGTTTATTATGTGAAGAGCATCATTAATATAATTGATGTTATTAGAGCTTAGGAATAAAAGTAAAACAGTTCTTAAAAATGAATAATAAAATCAGAAATAAAATGTGCATTACATCAAAATTGAAATGTCTCTACCAAATACATTATTTTATTGGTGTAGGGTTTGTAAAATTTGATGGAAATAATGTTGTTAAAGTCTCACAATTGTACAAAATATTTCCCTTGACACTGTGTTGTGCCACAATTGTTATACAATCTTTTCTATTGTATACAATTTGGACAATACTTGAAGTACTTAATCAAAGTATTTTTCGCTATTTAATTGTATTGAGATGTTTCTCAGTTTCGTTGAGTGTTCTTGCTGCGTGGATTAAAAGATCATTTACTAATATAAATGTTTCAGATATATTAATAAAAAACTTCAATATTATTGACAAAACATTACAATTTAATGAGTTCGAACATTTTGAAAAAATGAAACTTATATTCGCATTCCACATTGTATCATTATTTTTTTTTATTATTCATATAGTATTAGACTTTGATACATGGTTTAGTTCATTGTCCGTAGTCTTGTCTATCCTTATATGCTTGATGAATGAAATTATTATTCTCAAATTTATTACAAATATGTATCTAATAATAAGCCGGTGTCAAGTATTAATAAAAAAATTAGAAGATCTAAAGACCTTTGGTAATTTATACAATATGGAAGAAATGGAGGCATTAATTACAGTTTTTATAAAACTAACAGAAAATATTGAAATAGCCAACTCAGAATTTGGCTTTCCGGTAATTTTTTTTCATTTGAACTAAAAAATAATATTAAGATTACTGATAAAGAATTAGATATTATAATCAGAAAGAAGGAAACTATAAATATAATTCTAGCGACTGCCATCGTCACTATAGGAATTAAATTAAATGATTCCTTTCTTTCTTGTTTTTTAATTTTAAAAAAATAGAGATGCGAACACAGAATATGTGTCACATCAATATTCTCGCTATTTTTAAATTAAGCTAAACGCTTGTGCTATGAGAATAGGACTAACTTGCTGGTAGTGATGGTATTTTAACCGGTGACCCACTAACTATTATTTGAGATTTGTATCTGATTACGTGGATGATTGGTAACTGACTTTTTGCAATTCAATGGGCAACCATCTTAATTAAACCACAATAATATCTTAGTTATCAATCATCGATACAATCAGATATAAATCCCAAATAACTGTACCGAAAATAATGGTTTAACCATCACTACTTGCTGCTGTCCTAGAATGGGGCTCGAACCACTGACCACCTAATCACCAGGCGAGCGTCATGATCATTACACTAACAAGCTACTCAGATACTTTGATATATGTAAAATGTTGGTGGTTATTTACCCAGACTACTCTGAATATTGTGTTATATTAATAGTTTTGTACTTTTACATGATTTCTAGTTTATCTTCTCGGCATTGTGTTGTTTCATTGTAATAGTGCAAAATGTGGCTGTATTAATTTTTTATGAAATAGGGGTTAGTCAAAAGTTCAAACTAAATCTTATCAATATAATTTGTGTTATTACTCTATGTAAAAGAATAACAATTGGTACATTTTTAGGACAAGAAGCTACAATTCACTGCAGCTTTGTGGTGTTTCCACTACACAGTTTACTTTATCCTGCCCATTTATGCCTGTGAAACTCTGCAACAGATACTACGCACAATTCAGAAGATTGTCTTTCATTTCACGGTGTACATGGACTTAGGTCAGTAATCATGCTATAAACCACAAAAAGTTTTTAAAATCACACTATTGATTTTTGAAGTATAAAGTTTATTTTTTCAGATAACGTTCAACGGCTACAGCTGAGTCGTTTTCGAATATTTATTGTTAATCACAAACCAAAAATCTCAGCAGCAAATGTTTTTCCTATTGAGTACTCCACTGTATTTGCCTTTGTTCAAGCTATCATATCATATACCATAATTTTACTTCAGATTCGATAAAAAAAAGTATTATTATGTGTTTTAATTTAATTTTTTATATTCTGACACAATAGTGCTAATGTTTGTCACCAGATAGTATACCCTCCACAGATTTCCCTCATAAAATATTTTGTACATACACAAATATTTTGGCCGCTATCTTTAAACTTGTAATTCATAATTAGACACTTTATTTTGAATTTCATTCTAGAGAATCAAACATTTGAAACATGAGAAACAATGCTCTATTATACTTCCTTGTCCAACAAAGAGCCCAAAGGAATATGTATGTAATATAGTTTTTTACCACCATTTTTCACACATGTCACACACTTCACACACACAGTAATGGCAGTCAATATCCGAGATTCAGATATAATAGGGTTTAAGGAGAGAGGGTTGGTATAATTGTTTTATGCAGGGTGTAATTGTTTATATTATAGAGTAACTTTGTAAAATTTGACATGAATAACTAACACATATTTATATCAGTGATGGAGTGGCCAAGGGAAGGGGGGATGGTGGCAATGTTTCTCTTAGAACAGTAAAGAGTAACCATACAGAGTTTGGAAAGAATGGCATTCAGTGTAATACAATACACATTTATACATAAAGAGAAAGAGGAGGGGGCGGCTAGAGGTCAAAGAATATAATATGCGAAAGAAAGAACTTCTGCAAAAATTTATCTGGCACGCATTTATTGATATTTTGCTCTCGCCGCGTAATTTAAAAGCATACACATTTGTCATTTTATACAGAATACACCACTCCTACTCCACATTCTTATTCCCTAACCTGATGCATCAGGTTAGGGAATAAGAACTTCAGTGAGATCTATCACACCACAGCTAAATTCGGCAATAAATTGATGTAAAATACATAATTTAGTTGACAATTATTTATGGTTAGTTACAGATTAAATTCAGTAAAAAAATATCTTGAATCTGTTCCCTAATTATCCTAATCCTTGTTCCTATGTAAAATCAGTCTTTTTTTCAGAGAGGTTGAAAATATATTGATTTGAATAAGGAGCCCAAAGCTCAAAAAATTAAGTCATAATCAACTAAAACATCAAATGTATGTTTTTATCAGATTTGGCAGATACTTCGTGGAGCAAGATTATAAATTAAAATATGTTTTACTTTACTTGTAATACACACACACAATATGAGTTATTAAATTACTACTATTGTTTTGAGAGAAGCAGTCCCTCTCATCATCAGGTATTCAATTTTTTTTTTTTTCAATTCAATTCAATTTATTTCACGATAATATGTACATGACAAACAAAATGTTTTAAGGCATACATATTAGGAAGTATATATCAAAAATGAAAGTATTTAATAAATTAAAAATAACATAAAATCTGGTCAAAGGTGTAGGAGAATCCCGCTTCGGAAAACCCCCTCAGACACATGGAATATATCAATACCCAAAGCAATTTTGTTCAGCATAGCTGTGGCTCTTCCAACAGGCATAACCATCGGCAGGTTGGTCCTGTATATTGGAATGTGAAACAATCTATGCTGACGATGTCTAGTGTAATTATCAGGAACATACAAACCAATGCTCTGCATAATTTCAGGATTATCGATCATACCGCGCAACAATCAATAAAAATGTGTAATCAAATACACATTCCTTCTAGTCTCTAGACTATTGTAGCCAAGCATACCCTGGAGAAACTCGGTTGGGTAAAGCCAAGGATAATGCCCGTACTCTCTCATGTAGAGATGTCTCAGAAACTTCTTTTGGACTTTCTCCACCATAAGAGAGTACTTGCCCTCATGTGGCCCCCAGATCATCGAGCCACTCTCGAGTCTACTCCGCACTTATAAAGAGTTCTCAGTACGCGGGTATTCTCGAAAACCCTGGCAGTACGCAGAACAAATCCTAACATTCTCAAAGCAAAATCAGCAATGATAAAATAATTAAAGATTGCAGAAGAATGCACAAAATAAAAATTGAAATATTTAGATTTCCGTTTACTTGCGACATCAACTGTGCCTTAACCGGAATGGCCATCAATCCCAACACTTAGGTAAACGCAAAATCTTATAATAATTACATCGCCTTAACTTTAAAATGTAATTTATATTTTAATCCTAATTAAAAACTATGATCTTCTTTACTTTAAATAATAGAGCATAAATTAAACATTGAATTAATAGCCTTTTAAAGTGTACGTTTTTAGGGATACTCTATATGATTACTAAGTTTAGCCAAGCCTAGAAAATTAATTGTCATTTTTTAAAACACCAACTCTTCTGTGTTTTTTATTTTCATCTGAAGCTTCTGGATGCATTTTAAATTGTACTGAAAATGATCACATAATTAATTGACTAGGAGAATTAATTTCTCTAATCTAATGTCTATCTCTTTAAGGATTGTTATAATGTAGTTAATGTTTTAAATATGAAATTTACTGGAACCGTATTTTAGTAGTTCAATTTAATTTATTTAACCTTTGCAAAGTATACTGTAATACAACTGTACATAAGTATCATTTTAAGTACGTGTTTTACGCACAATTTTATGATAATATATTTGGTTTAAACCCACAAAAGTTTCAAACAGCCATTCAATTATTACATTTTATTAACCTAATCTTCGTGACAGCTATGCGGAAAGTTATGTGATCCTTTTTGATCTTAATAATGATTGTGACAATATCGAATATCCATAATGAATGCGATTGATGTTGTCATAGTAATTGAATTACTGAACTTTTTTCTATAATAATCAATTTTCTACTTTCAAATTGTCCTAATAATCTTATAACCTTTACGGTAAGTATGTGATAAGTAAAAATATATTTCGTGCTGTGGAATTTGCTCTTAAGTTAAACAGAATTATAAACTTCTAGACATTTCATCTTTTGAGAGACGGGTGCCACACGCTTATAATATCAAAGATTTGGCTTTATAAAAGAGAATTTATTATGGCTTTTCTTTTCTGAAAAACCTTAATTTCATGAAGCAGTAAAGTATACATACTTAGTGGATTTTTAGTTACATTGTCTAACTACTTACATGCTTAACATCACGCTATTTCCTCGCGGCGGTAGGCAGGATAGAGAGGATAAAACGCCACGTTTCTCTGTTCTGGAGCACAAATTTCGCTTCGTCATACTTTGCATACAGGCTCGACGATTGATAAGGCTCAATCATTATTTTAATCCCCCTATTTTCAGGACAATGCACTTTCTGATTGGACTGATAACCATTCAAGACCGAATCTGTCTTCATAAACCATTTACTGCTGTTTATCTCAACTTAGAACGAGATGACAAATCCTGTTAATCGATCCGCCATTTCTAAGACTTGTCCAAGTAATTTCAATCGATATCTACGTCTCTAACTAGGGTTTGCATTAATGTTCCTCTAGCTTAGCTCTAAGATATGGTGCGACCTTATTAAGATAAAAAAAATTGTAATGAGGTCGTAATGAAGTAATCCATTTTTCGGGGTATTTTGAAACATTTATGACTTTATATTTAAATATATAATATCTTTATCGCTATATAAAATACAACGGATCCTAAAATCTAACGTCTGTTGTGTTGGGTACCACAAAAAATAAATCTAAGATCATTTTGTTTCTCGGCGAAAAATCTTCATAACAGTTTCCTTTCACGAATTTGTTTCATAAGAGAATTACGTTAGAATGGCGTCCTTCCGGGATCCTACAATTTTAATGACCAATTATTAAGGAATTGTATTTCCTCGTAATCGTTGTATTCAAATAATAATGTATATATAATACATACACATAACATGTATAATTCATTACTCCTATATAACCCGGCTACGTAATAATAATTTCCTACTTAATAGTGCGAAATGTTATACAGTCTGGTTGGTACTACGAAATTCATTTCGTGTGGGAGTCAGGACGTCACGGTTAATGTTGAAATTTTGAACAAACTTTCTTTATCGTGCTATGACGTCATCCGCCCACATCAGACGTGTTTCCGTTTTAAAGGGATTAAAAGTTATTAAAGTAGTACATTTTATTTATTAAATAATATTAAATAAATAACTCAAGAATGTGAATGATGAATGTACCTACATAAGGCTTTACGTATTTTTGAGGTTTTAATTTTAATAACATTAAAACTGGTTGAGTATTGAGAATTAAGACGACCACTACTATTTTCTAAACTACTGTATCTTCGTCCCGACAGAAAATTATAATTTACTTTACATTATGCATTAATTATTTATTGGATCAGTTTGAGAACGTTCACCCGATAAAATAATATCGTAACTGATCAACGTTAAATAAATTAAAGTGGTTTATTCAAACTTTTTTATTTATAAAAACTAATATTTAGTCTTTCAAAATAAAATTTCATAAATCTCTGTCGACAATTAATGACATGGTCAATAAATTTTTCGTGGTAACCATTTTTTTAAATTTATCACACGTTTCAAAAAATCCCTACTACCATTACTAAACTGTGGCAGTTTCAATCTGAAAACCTATTGATTACACGACACGGCTAAGAGAGATATGGGGAGATGATTTGAAATAAATACTGTTAATAACATAGGACTTTAAAAAAAATAGAGACACGAACACAGAATACATGTAACATCAATATTCCAACTATTTTAAAAATGAGCTAAACGCTTGTGCTGTTAAAATAGGACTAACTAGCTAGTGTCCTGGAATGAGGCTCGATCCACCGACCACCAGATCACTAGGCGAGCGTCATGGCCACTACACCAACAAGCTACTCTACGTATACACATTCAGTAAGAAAATACGCCGGAGAATTCTTAATTTTTAAAATTATTTAAGTATATATTACCGCCATACATTTCTATAAATCGAATGGCCTACAAATATCAGGTACAATTTTTTTTTGTATATAACTCTTTTTGAACTTTTGAAACCATATTAATTATCAATGTACTCTAATCAGAATACTAGATATCCTGAAGATTAGAACATTGTTATTGAAATATGTTGATATTTCATCTATTAAAATGGTAAAAGCAAAGTAATTTTGATTTTATTAAATTTTATTAATGATATTGAACAAATATCGCAATTTGTACATTCACGTTATTTCAACTCTCAAAAATGAAGACATTTTGTTTTACACTTACATTTACAATATTACGTATATCAACCCTCATATATAAATATTTTTATACTAGACGTGGGCATTTATGTTTCTGGCAATTTAAAAAAAATATTACGATAAGATTTTTGTTTGTCGAAAAACTGATCGTTTATATTTATATTAAACTGAGTTTTCCACGCGAATTTGTATATTCAAATCTTGTACAATATCGGAAATTTTATCAACCAATATATACATTGTTGTACCTCAGGAATGTATGTAACTCTTTGTTATTCTAAATTCCAGAACAAGTACATGGCGCTCTATGTAATATTTATAGTTTCGGCGCTTCTTAAACTTCGGTGTTACATATTCTGGATCGGTTTCAACGTCTCCAATAATGTTCCCAAACTGTCGATTGCGAAGATAAATACAAGAATAAATTTGTAAAAAAAGTGATTTTTTTACAATATGAGGTATGAATGTCAAGAATATTTTTTAAATTTCATTTGAAAACTAAAGCAATCATCATCATTAAAATATATATTTTTTTTATTTCATTTTTCGTAACTTTTGTATAAACATTTATAATAAATGGAATTCTGAAACGTACATCTGAAATCAACTGAGCTAGTGTCATATACACAAATTTACTTTTTCTTTCGAAACTATGGAAAAACAGAACTTAATTTAAACATAGATGAAAAAAACACCCGAGCATGATTTGCTTATCTTTAAAGGATTCGGTACAACCATTTCTTACTTACCAACTAACCATCACGCATTTTACTGCAGGGGTAGGCAGAGAGGATAAAACGCCACATGTTTTTTTATCTTCAGACACCACTTTTGCTTCCGCTACATTCATACATCTTCTCATCTTCTCACACATGTTCTGCGATTGTTGAGGTTTTTAACAAGGCCATCCTACAATATTTGTAGTATCTGATCATGCCAGGTCTTTCGCGGACGCCCTCTATTCCTTTTGCCTTCAACACTCGCTCCACACATTTTCCTAACTGTCCTTTCCCCACTTTTACGTTCTACATGACCAAACCATCTCAGCACTCCTTTCTTTATTTAATCTACCACAGCCAGCATTACAATCGCTTCTAATTTATTCATTACTCAATCTATCGACCAAAGATTTTTCACACAAGCTTGTACAACTATTTAACAACAAATATTTAACTTCTTTAAGAACTGCAAAATGACTTTGAGGTATCATTATTTATATTAAAACACTTTATATAGAACCACTATTATGTGATAATAACATAAGATGTTTAAATTACAATAACTATTCTGAATTCTTTTATCATCTTGTGTTATTATTTTGATATTAATATGGGTTTAGAAATTTTACATATAAATAACATATATAATTGCATAAAAAAGAATTTGATAATTAAATAATGATAAAATTGTGGTTCTATACAACGCGTTTTTTTATTAATACGTGTATTACAATTTGATGTACATATTTTAATAAT